>CABHPP010120529.1:0-13690 GCA_902168425.1 Peromyscus attwateri | reverse complement strand
CTGGGACGGGTGTGCCAGGGATGTGGACACTAGAAGGGCTGGGACGGATGTGCTAGGGATGTGGACACTAGAAGGGCCTACTGCCTTTTTGGCAAGCACAGGTGTTTTGGGATCCAGCATGCTCCCCTTGCTCAGTGGCTTCGTCTATGGCATGAAAGTCACGTAAAAGCTAGAAAACCTGTCGGAAGGGACACAGTATCTGATAGTCTCTACAGGGCTCTCCTCCCTTTTCCAAGTCATGTGGAGTTGAGGGGGCCTTGTGACATTAGGTGAGTATAATTAAAAACAAGCCCTTCAGCCCCACAGAGACCCTTGCCCTTGAAGGCAGAAGAAAGAAAATGGTTACAACATGTGATGACCAATGACCATTAGCCCAGTCTGCAAAGTGCATCCCAGGCGACTGCTGACAGCCTGTAATGACAGCATCTTACTGCCTTCATCCAGGCAGACAAGGCATCACATTCATACTTTCAGAGTAAACAGTTACCAGCTTCTCTAGTGGGAAGACTTGACAGCACCATTTGTCACATGCATGTCATCCCAAGCCCACCTGGAGATTGTGGGGCCCATCTGTGCTTGCTAATTGGGAAGCAAAACTTCCGGGTGTTTCTCAGACAGGAGGCAGTTAGGCTCCCCCTCCTCAGGCAGGGACTGTGGGGCAGGTACTGTCTTCCTTGGTGTTAATTTCAAAGAGATGAATGGCTCCCCATCCTCCTGAAAGACTCCCAGCTTGAATGCCCACTAGAGGCTTATTTAGTTTTTAAGAAGGTTTACACACATGTCAAGCACATCTCAATTACAAATTCAGAGTAAAAGCTGAAGGAGAAAGCAAGCCTCTCCCTTTTTGAAGCAGGGAAGTTAATTTCTCTATTTCTGATGTCTGTTGTGCATTATCATACTTCCTGGTAACACTTGCAGAATGCCAACACCAGATCTCCCTCGAACCCATGGAGGTTGACAACCACAGGGGATATTAGCTGTGGCTGGAAGGTGACCTGGGCTAACACCCCATCATTTCTAAAGGAGTGTAGTGAGCGGGGCTTCAGGCAGAGGCAGGCTTTAGGGGCAGAAGAGCATGTAAGGCAAGGCCAGGGTCAACATAAGGAGCTCTATGATGTGACTACGTGTGACCATTTCTCCTGGCCACAGATGCTGCCTCACAAAAGGTCAGGCCTTTTGTGGCCCCAGCTGCTCTGTCTGGAGTCAAGGCAGAAGGTGAGAACATGAGGGTGGGAGGTGAGCCACTTCCCAGACCCTGGCTGAGTCTCCTTTCTTCTACTGGTTTGGTCCTGGGGAACAAGTGCTCATGGCATGTGAGTCCACCCTTCCATCTACAAAGGGATGGCAGGGGACGTAGCTCCTAGAGCTGCCAGAGCCTCTTGTGTATGAAGGCTGCTAGGCTACCTCCCAGAGAGATAGTCTGACACATGGCATAGAAGGGCACTGAGGGTATCTGCGGCCTACCCCCTGTGACCTCTTCATTTGTCCATTGCCTGACTGAACACATGGGAGGTACTCATTAAATGTGTACTGAATGATGTGAGCAGATACGTAGACACAGGATGGGCTGTGGGGATAGTTATAGAGACCCAGAAGATTATAGTCAGGAATGGGTATATATGGACTCATGGTGGCTAGAGGAGGGGACGTGCTGTTCTCTTCAGCACTATGGTCACCCTGGGCAGGTTGAAGTACATACCACCAGACATGCTAGAATCCATACTATTAGATAGGCCAGTGTGCTATCATAAGGTCCATCAGACTGGCCAGGGTCTGTCAGACAGACTAGAGTTTACAAAAATAGTCAGGCTAGGGACCACACTATGGGATACACACTTTCTGTATCCCAGTTAAGTGTGGCCTTGCAGTGCCAGCAAGCTGATGAGTGGGTGCTTTTCTCCGTTCTCTTGGGCTGCTGGAAGCATGGTTCTCTAATGCAGACGAATGACTAGGCCACTTGGAGGAGCCAGACTGCCGGACAGAGAATGAGGTGATTAAGGGCAATTTGGGCTTAAGAGAAATGACTGGCTCGGACAAACAGCCAGTGGCACAGGCTGCCACACTGACTAGCTAGCTCCCTGAGTGATATCAGGGTCTGGGGTAACTGGGGATAGAGGTGGCTCTTGGGGTAAGTTATGCTTTCACCCCCTTGTCCACATGTCCCTAGTATATAAACTGACAAGCTCGCTCCATGGCATGGTTAAGGGGAAGGAAATGTTTTTGTTTTTGTTTCCCCTCGAGACAGGGGCTCACTGTGCAGCCCTGGCTGTCCTGGATCTCGCTCTGTAGACCAGGCTGGCCTTGAACTCACAGAAATCCACCTACCTCTACCTCCTGAGTCCTGGGATTAAAGGTCTGAGCCCACACCTGGCAAGAGAAAGTTTTTATTTTACATACCAGAGAGAGGACATCCAGAGGAGAGGGATTAAAGGCAATCTATTTGGTTGTGGGTTGTTTGTTGTTTGTTTGTTTCTTTGTCTTATTTAGATTTTTGTGACAGTATTGGTAATCAAAACTAGGGCTTTACAAATGCTAGGCCAAGACTGTTACACTGATCTATATCCCCCATCCTCCTTTTCACTTTTTACAAATTGCTTTGTTTTGTTGTTGTTGTTTGTTTTGAGATGAGATCTTGCTAAATTGCCCAGACTGGCCATGGCCTTGCCATTCTCCTGCCTCAGTTTCCCAAGAAGCTAGGATGACAGGCCTTGTCATCAGGCCAGATCCTAAGCCATATGTATTGCCAATCCACCAGCCTCATGAAGATTATTTGAAATGGGGCCTGTGCAACTGAAGAACTGGGCTTTAACTTTTTACTTTATTCTTTAAATTTTTTAAAAATTTAACTTAATGTTCTTATTGATTATTTAGAAATTTCACATAATGCACTTGATCCCATTCACTTCCCAATCCTCCTAGGTCCACTCGCCACCCTTACGACCTCCCCTCAAAGAAAAGAATTAAAAAAAAAAATCAAGTCCAATTTGTGTTACCCACATACTCACTGTAGCATGGTCAACCTCCCAGTGGCCATCCCCTTAAAGATAACTGAGTCCTTCCTCACCCACCCCCGCCAGAAACCATCAACTGTGAAGAGCTACACTTCAGCATCCTTATCACAATTTTTAAGAGTTCTCTTCAATGGATTCCTGTCTAGAAGAGGGAAGGGGGAAGGGTTGTCACGGAAGCCTTCCACGTCTCTCATTCTCAAGTGTGAGTATGCAGCCAACCACACCACTGCTAAAGAAGCTTGCTTGCTTAGTAGTCAGCAGCAGCATGGATCATGGATGACGACGTGGTTCCTGGCCACAGCACAGATCACTAGCATCACTGTTTGTAGTTTCACCATTCTCAGACCCTGAGCATCCGGCTCTTTTCAGCCATCTTTCCTTCCAATTTCGTGAGTCCACTTTTTAAAAGTGTCTTCCCATGGATCTGCCTTTTCCTAGTTTTTCCGGGGACAGTGTGGGCTCTACAGACTCCTCTGCCACCGCCGCATCTCCCTTTGGAGCCTCTGGGTCTTTCAGGCTCTTCAGAGCTGCTCTATGGTGGTGGGCGCTGGCTTTGTTCACATGGCGACACACTTGTTCCTGGATCTGGTTCTACAGCACCAGCTTCTCCACTCACTCCAACAGCTTGTAGATGGAGTAGATGTTGGAGTGGACCGACTCAGAGCTCAGGTCTGGGCCCAGGGAATAACTGAGTTGGTCAGCCTGAGTGTGGTGAATCCCTTATTCTTTAAATTTTAAAAATTATTTTTATTTATGCATATGCGTGTGTGCCTGCTTGTCTGTATGGGCACCATGTGTATGCAGTGCCTGTAGAGGCCAGAAGAGGACACCAGATCCCCCAGAACTGGAGTTACAGACAACTGTGAACCACTTGAAACCAAATCTGAGTCCTCTTCAGAGCAGAAAGTGCTCTTAACCTCTGAGCCACCTCTCCAGATTTTATTCTTTCTTTGAGACAGAGTCTTACTGTGTAGCTCTGGCTGGTCTGGAACTCACAGAGATTTACCTGCCTCTGCTTCCCAAGTGCTAAGATTAATGGTGTGTACCACCATGCCTGGCCCTAAACTATTATTTTAAATAAATTAACTAAAAGAAGAACAAAGCTGGGCAGTGTTGCACATGCCTTTAATCCCAGCACTTGGGAGGCAGAGGCAAGAGGATCTCTGTGAATTTGAGGCCAGCCTGCTCTACAGAGCGAGTTGCAGGACAGCCACAGAATAAAACCCTGTCTCAAGAACAAAAGTAAACAAACAAACAAACAAACAAATAAATAAATAAAAGACAAAAAGGCCAGGTCTGCAGAGTTGGCTTAGTGGTTAAAAGTACTGGCTGCTCTTCCAGAGGACCAAGATTTGATTTTCAGCACTTACACAGTAGCTTACAACCATCTGTAACCTTAGTCTCAGGGACCCAACACCCTCTTCTTGCCTCTGTGGGCAGTGCATGAACATGGTACATGGGCGTATATACAGATGTCTTAGTTAGGGTTTCTATTGCTGTGAAGAGACACCATGACCACAACTCTTATAAAGGAAAACATTTAATTGGGGTGGCTCACTTACAGTTTCAGAAGTTTAGTCCATTATCATCATGGCGGGGAGCATGGTGGCGTGAAGGCAGACATGGTGCTGGAGTAGTAGCTGAGTGTCCTGCATCTTGCAGGCAACAGGAAGTTGACTAAGACACTGGGCAGTATCCTGAGTTTAGGAAATCCCAAAGCTCACCCCCATAGTGACACACTTTCTCCAACAAGGCCATATCCACTCCAACAAAGCCACACCTCCTAATAGTGCCACTCTCTATGAGATTATGGGGACCAATTACATTCAAATTACCACAACAAGCAAAACAGCAATACACATAAAATACTAAATAATAATAAAAATTTAAATTAAAAAAATTCCATACTTCATCCAGTAATTGAAAAACTTCAGTAAACTACTGTTGTTTGGAACAACACATGTGAGTTTATCTTCTGAGCTATGCAGTTTACAAAATCTAAATACGGATCAAGTATTACCAATGCAAATTTTGTGTCTAAACTGAGTGTGTGGGAATATAAGATACATGATGGATTTCAGATTCAGTAGAAAAATAACCATTTCTTATACTGAGTCTATGTCAAAGGACTAACACTTTGGATGCATCAGGCTAGATTAAATATATTATCAAATGTGTGTATGAAAATGCCAAAGGTAGTGCACACCTTTAAAGTGTGATCCTAATTAGTCTTAACAATAAAAACTCAGAGTCGGATATCAAGGGTGAAACTGAAAGATCAGAGAAGCAGAGCAGCAGCCATAACTTCTCACCTCTATGAATCCTCAGACTGAATGGTGGGGAGATCCTGTCTCCACCTCCCATGTGCTGGGATCAAAGGTGTGCACCACCATTGCCTGGCTCTGTTTCTCTTTTAGACTGGATCAATCTCGTGTAGCCCAGGGTGGCCTTGAACTCCTGATCTTCCTGCTTCTTCCTTCCAAGTGCTGGGATTAAAGGTGTGTGCCACCACTGCCTGGGCTCCATGGTTAACTAGTGGCTAGCTCTGCCCTCTGATCTCCAGGCAAGCTTTATTTGTCAGAACACAAACAAAATAACATACAACACACCTTTAATCTCAAACAAACAAAAATGTCATAATGTGGAGTCTGTAATGATGGCTCAGTGGTTTAGAGGACCAGAGTTTGACTTCTAGCATCCATATTGGGTGTCTCACAACCACCTGTAACTCCAGTTCCAGAGCCATGATGCTCTCTTCTGGCCTCCATGGGCACTGCATATATACAGTGCACATACATGTATACAAATACACAAAAATAAAATATTTTTTTAAAAAGTCAAAATGAAACCCATTATTTTGTAAGCAAAAAAAAAAAGCCTAGAAAATTAATCAAAATGGTTAAAATAATAAAGGGATCAATGGAATTCTATCAGTGTCTTTTTACTCTTTGTCTATTATTATTGAGCCTTTTTAAAAAATTTTAAAATTACAAGTCAGATTGTCTTATCAGCAGTCACCAGGTGCTTTTACCCACTGAGCCATCTTGCTGGCCCCAAATGGAAACGTATAAATTATACAAGTGATTTAAAGGCTGTTTGCTGGATGCACATCTGGGAGTATTTCACCTGTAGAGATATAACCCAAAAGAAGATTAAAATAAGAACAAAGACTATAGGTAGTGCATGCCTGACATCTCAGCATTCAGGAAGCCAGGGCAAAGGGTCTCTTTGGCTCCTGAGTTTGAGACCAGCCTGGGATACATAATGGAGGAGGCACAGGAGGGGGGCACAAAGACAGTCCTATACTTCCAGACAGGGTCTCATGTAGCCCTGGCTGGCCTCAAACCTGCAATCTTCTTGATTCAGACTTCTGAGTATTGGAATGACAGGCATGTGTCATGGTGCTAGGCAAACCTGCCTTCGGTCTGAAAGCTTTCTGACATCTTCCATAGTTCTGAGGAGAGGATGTGCCTGGCACTGTCCTTCGGACTCTGCTCCAGCATCCTGGAGAATGCTGTCTGCCTGGCGTCTGTTGGCCAAGGTGTGGAGGATATTTCTGTGCCAATGCTAGCTGCAGGCTATAGCTCTGCTGTCCTCAGAGCATGGGATTTGCTGAGCAATGAACAGTAGGAATACCAGGCTCAAAGGGTCATACCAGTCAGATACACTTTATCACTTCAGCACCTACAAGGTGCTTTGTAAATGGAGGAAAGAGGCCCCTGTGATACACCAGGATGAGCCCAGGTGAGGCCCAGAGTTGCTACCGGAACACACAGACAGGACTTTACTTTGGTGGCTGATGTAGCCTGTGACTAGGAAGAGGCATGGCTGACTAGAGGGCTAGTGTCCACAGAGCTATGGAGGACGTCATGGGCCATGGAAGCCTGAGAGGTTGACTCTTGAATGACAAATGAAGCCAGTGTGATCCAGACAAGAGGTGCCTGGCTTGTCTCACAGAGACTGTGGCCCCAGCCTGGTAGAGACTATTGAATGTCAGCAGTGACCTGGGCTGGGTCTCATGAGCTCTTGAAGCAGTTATGGCTGGGCCCTGGCAGCAATGTAGACTATGTACATCTTTTTTTTTTTTTTTTTTAAAGATTTATTTATTTATTATGTATACAGTGTTTTGTCTGAATGTATCCCTGCAGGCCAGAAGAGGGCACCAGATCTCATTACAGATGGTTGTGAGCCACCATGTGGTTGCTGGGAATTGAACTCAGGACCTTTGGAAGAACAGTCAGTGCTCTTAACCTCTGAGCCATCTCTCCAGCCCGACTATGTACATCTTGATGGTGCAGTGAACCCATGAACTTTTGACCCTAAGATGAGGGAGCCTTAAAACAATAAGAATATATTATTTTTCCTTTTTTAAAAAAGATTTATTTATTTTATTTTATATGTAAGTGTTTTGCCTGTGTGCATGTACATACACCACATGTATGCCTGGTGCCTATGGAAGTCAGAGGAGGTCATCGGATCCTAATCCCCTGACTTGGAGTTAAGGATGGTTGTGAACCACCATGTGGGTCCTGAGAACCCAACCCAACCGAGTCCTTTGAAAGAGCAATAAGTTCTCTTAATAACTGAGCTGTCTCTACAGGCCCTAATACTGTAGTTTTAAAGTTCAGAAGGCAAGCAATCCCTATCAAGGTTCTGGTGGGGTCAGTTTCTTTGGGAAGCAGGGGAAGGTATACGGTGTCTCTTCCTCTCTCCCTACTTCAGGTGCCATGATCCTTGCTTCTGGGCTGGTGGGTCATCTCTCCTGTTGCTGTCCCCACTTCCCTGAAGTCTGTGTCCTCTTGTCTTTCAATAACAACATCTGTCTTCTGACTTTGGGCCCACCCCAACCCTGGGGATCTCATCTTGAGATCCTAGCCCTTTTCATCTGCAAAGCCTTTTCTCTAATGAGGTCCCAGTGTCAGGTGTGTGGGTTAGGACCTGGACTTCAGAGGACACTGTCAGACTGTGGCACTTTAGAAATGCAAGGGCAGGAACTGTGCTGTCTCATTCATGACCCATAGGGTCTAGTGCCTAGCAGTTCAGTGAATGAGTCTCTTCAACTGACAGGGAGAGGAAGTTGTGGTCTAAGTAACCGGACTGAGGGGAGCAGATGATTGAGCCAGTGAGTGGGAACCAGGTACTTCCCAGCGTCTGCAAAGTCTCATAATGAAACAAAAGTTAAAATAAAAATAGAGTGAGCTGGGCATGGTCACTCACACCAGTAACCCTGGAACTCAGGGAGCTTAAAGAATAAGGATAATCATGAGTCTGAGATCAGTCTGGGCCAAATGGCATGCTCCTGGCAGGTCTGGGCTAGAGTGAAACCTTGTCTCAAACTCTCAACAAACAAACAACACATACAAAAGAAAAGTGATATAGGACCCAGACAGTGACCTCACACTGACCCCAAGATCTCTTCTTTCAGAGTTGTCAGAAGGGGAGGGTAAAGAATGGAAAGTCCGGCTTCCCCTGCTGAGTGAGTAGTTACATTTGTTACTTTATTTTTATTTAGTTATTTATTTTTGGTTTTTCAAGACAGGGTTTCTCTGGCTGTCCTGGAACTCGTTCTGCAGACTAGCTGGCCAACAGCTTAGAGATCTGCCTATCTCTGACTCCTGAGTGCTATTTTAAAAAAGTCAAAAACAGGGCTGGAGAGATGGCTCAGCGGTTAAACGCACTGGCTGCCCTTCCAGAGGTCCCAGGTTCAATTCCAAGCACCTACATGGCAGCTCACAACTGTCTGTAACTCCAGTTCCAGGGGATCTGACACCCTCACACAGACAAATGTACACATAAAGTAAAAATAAGTAAATAAAGTATTTTTAAAAAGTAAAAAACATAGGGAACAGAGTTTCTTGTAGTCCAGGCTGGCCTCCAATTCCCTGGACAACTGAAGGTGACCTCCAGTTTCTGTTCCTCCTGCTCCACCTCCCAAGGCACAGGCCACCTTGCCTGGTTTATGATCATTCTAGTTAAGTACTCTATCAATTGAGACACATGCACATACTCAGCCTACTTAATTTTTTTTTTTTTTTGAGATATGATCTCGCTTGCTGTGTGGCTCAGGATGGCCTCAAATTCATGTGCCTTGGCCTCCCCAGTCCCGGGTTGACAGGTGTGGGCCACCCTTGCTCAGCTACTTGTTTCTTCCCCTCCTTTGTCTCATTTTCTTCCTTCTTCAAGCTTTTTTTTTTTTTTTGGTTTTTCGAGACAAGGTTTTTCTGTGTAGCTTTGCGCCTTTCCTGGAACTCACTTGGTAGACCAGGCTGGCCTCGAACTCACAGAGATCCGCCTGCCTCTGCCTCCCGAGTGCTGGGATTAAAGGCATGCGCCACCACCACCCGGCTTCTTCAAGCTTTTTTAAAAAATTATTTATTATTATACTTAAAAAAATAATTTGTTTATTTTTATTTTATGTGCATTGGTGTTTTGTGTGCATGTTTGTCTGTGTGAGGGTGTCAGATCCCCTGGAACTGGAGTTGCAGACAGTTGTGAACTGCCATGTGGGTGCTGGGAATTGAATCCAGGTCCTCTGGAAGAGCAGTCAGTGCTCTTAACAGCTGAGCCATCTCTCCAGCCCCCTATAATACTTCTTGAGATTAAATATAATTATATCATTTTACCTCTTCCCTTTCTTCCTTCCAACCCCTTTCATGCAGCACCCCCTCAAACTCGTGTCCTCTTTTTCTTTAATTATTGTTACACACACACACACACACACACACACACACACACACACACACACACATATATAATACATATTCTTAAATACATAAATATAACTTGCTCAATCTGTATAATGTTACTTGTATGTATATGATCTCAGAGCTAAACACTTGGTGATAATCAGTTGGTGAGCCTACGTTTATTTATTTGTCCACTATTTATTTACTTATTTATTTGTATGTGTGCACATGCCATGATGCATGTGGAGGTCAGGAGACAGCTGGGGCTGGTTCTCTCCTGTCATGTGGATCCTAGGGATTGAACTCAGGTTGTCGGGGTGGAGACAAGTGTCACAGAGCCATCTCGGTGGCCCCTCCTGATTCACCTCCTTTTTATTTGGTGGTGGTGTATGTGTGTGTGTGTGTGTGTGTGTGTGTGTGTGTGTGTGTGTGCATGCATGTGTGTGTGTTTGTATATGAATGTAGTTGTATGCATGCCATAGTGCACCTGTGGAGGTCAGAGGACAATCTCAGGTACTGTAGTCCTCACCTCCACCTTGATGCTCAACCATTGTTTGTCAGCCTCGCTGGCCCACAAGTTTCTGGGGATCCTCTAGGAATCCCACTTCCTATCTCACCCTAGGAGCACTGAGATTACAGATCTTCACCCAGATTTATGAGGGTTCCGGGTTTGGGACTCAGGTCCTCACACTTATATAGCAAGTGTTTTCCTCCCACACAGCTATCTTCTCAGCCCTCCCTATTGTTTCTTAATGCACAAACTACCACGATGGAGTGCCCCTTCTTCTCAACTGTGTCCCCAAATTATGTCCCTAATAAAGAGGTGTAGTTCTCTGCTTGGGTGCTGTGGGGACAGGAGGCCTCTCTGTATTGCAGAGGCCTCTGAGTCAGGCTTTTTGTTTTATTTTGTTTTTAGACAAGAGTCTCACTATGTAACCTGGAACTCACTATGTGAGCCAGGATGGCCTCAGACTCACAGAAATCCACCTGCCCTGCCTCCTAAGCACTAGGCTTAAGGGTGTGGCCACCACGCCTGGCAAGACAGGTTATTTTGCTTTCAGATGTCACCAAGTCATTTTACCTTAGAATCTGAAAGAGGGTTTATGATTGTGCACATCACGAAGGAGTGTTCTGTGCACGTTGCTGTGATGGGGCTGTTGGCAGGAACAGTCTGAGCCTCGGCAAGCAAGTGTGTGAGCTGCTCCCAAGTTGTGTGTGTGTGTGTGTGTGTGTGTGTGTGTGTGTGTGTGTGTGTGTATATATATATATATATATATATATACACATTTCTGCAGCTGGGTAGAACGCCAGGCAGCATGTTCGCCCATCTGTTAGTGGTGATTATCTCTGGGTGGGGTTAGTGAGACTTTAGTTGTGTGGTTTACTCCTGCATAGTTAGCATTTCCACCAGAGAATGACTGCTTTTATGAGATACCAAGAAAGTACACAGCAAGCTAGGAGGCCAGAGGAAGACTGGGGTGAGGAAACAGACTCAGGCACCCCCAGCAGGGGCACAGCTAGTGACTCCTGAGCCAAAGGAAGAGTAAAGAGGCCTGCGAGTGGCCTGAGGGTGGTGGGTGAGCAGCTATGTGGAGCCATTTTCGGGAACAGAGATAGCAACTGATGGCCAAGCTCTTTGTTAGCCCAAAACAGTGCACCTGAAGCCCACATCCCTCCTGGGACCTCCTTCCCCGGAGTATTTTCACAATGCCTGCTCAAAGTCATGGGTCCCCACTGCACATCTAGGGTACTCTGGGGCAAGGATTGGAAACAATTCTGCCTGGTCCTCAGGGCATCAGGCTTTGCTGGATGGTCAGGTGGAGAGCCTAGAGTTGAAAGTCAGAAGGCATAAGAATTATTTCAAACAGAACTGTGGGTCTCCCAAGAAGTAAGTGACACACATGATCTAGTTCCCTTCTGGTCCCCAGTGCAGTGTGGGTGGGCTGAGGGAAGATCTATGACTGGAATCCACTGAGCAGTGGAAGGCGGATGTGATTGACCTCCCGTGACAGCCATGGTCAGGGTGCTGTGTCAGGTCACTCCACACATGTCTGGAAAGGCAACCCTCAGTCTGAGGCGTCAAGGTTTCTCCTGAGCTCCTGATGACTAGAAAAGGAAGGGAAGGAAACATGGTGGAATGTTCTGCTGGCAACTTCAAAGGGGAGCTACAGAGTCTCACTACAGACTCTGATGGGCACATGCACATGATTCTGCAGTGGGTATTTGGGATGCCGTATGCCCAGGTAGACAAAGAACGTCTACTGATATTAGAGAAGACACTAACAAACTAAAGACAGGCCTCTATCCAAGTCTGCTTTGGTGAACAATGAGTCTCTTGGTGTTACTACCAGGAACATGGATGACTTAAGTACGGTTGTACCACAGAGAAGTCCACCGATAGCTTAAGGGCAGCTGGAACCTTCCCCGACTTGGGGCCCTGGGCCTCAGTTACCCCTATGATGTTGACACTGGGTAGGGAACTGGGCTGCTGATCCTCTCTCTTATCCCACATTTGCTTGTGGGCTGCTGTAGAAATCACATATTCCCAGGTAACTTCTCTGCTCTGCTTAGTTTTGGGATATGAGGGTCTGAGTCTACCCCAAGGACTTGGCACTTCAGTGCAAACTCTGCCGTGGTATCTGCATCTGGCACAGACAGCCCCAGAATCAACAGCTTGCAGAAGAGCCATGGGCCTTGGGGGCAAATGAGGCGCAGTGTTGCCTTCGGTGAAATGGGGTAGACAGTAGACAGCTGGTAAAATGTCATGGAGGACATCAGGAAGCAGAGATCTGGGCATCTGTCCAGTCTGAGAGACAGCAGCTCAGGAGCCATGGAACTTCTGACATCCCTGAGCACTGGGGACTGAGAGGGCTAGAGTGCAGTAACTGGTAAAACATGTGTCCTGAGGTATAGCCAGTGTTTTAGGGAGAGACTACCAAGGGCAGAAAACTTGAGCTCTTACCTGCTCCCCTATTTCCACTAGTCCCAAACTGGAACACCTAGACCAGCTGCTGCCCTGGGGATCTGTCCATCCCTGTCTATAGCCTGGCTGCCCAGCAGGAATGCGTGCAGAAAGTTTTTTGCAGGTGCCGCCATATCCAAGCGTGTAGCTGACCGTGGCCTTGCTGTCCGCTCTGCTCAGAACTCTGCAGGTGGCTGCAGTTTAAAGACACAGACGTCTCCACAGAGATCACTGTGGAGGCTTTGCATTCATCTCTATCGTGTGCCAGGCATCCCACTGTCTCTTGTCCTAGGAAATGTCAGGGACAGAAGCAGAACTCTGATTCCCTGACTGCTGATTCCACATTAGGCACACACCTCCAGGCTGTGCATGGGCACAGCTATTGATTAAGCTGACCAACCTTTCCATCTCCAGCACTGGCAAAGGAAGTGGCCTTCCTTCCATTCATTTGATCAATAGGCCCGAGTATCTATTAAGTACCACCAGGCACTGCTTGGTCTGCTTGCAAGCAGTCACAGCTGGAGCTTGGCTGTTTTGCTGGGCTGCACTCGACAATGGGGCTAAGTTTGCCTCGATTCAGCTCCTCCTTACACAAGCTCTTCAGAAGGCAGGTGAGCCAGAGGTATTGGAAACATGTTTGTCTCCGGTCTGATGCCACTTGAGCCAGGAAGCACAGCCGGCTTGGTGAGTGATCATCCTGTCACCCAGACTATGAAAGTGTACCTCTCTTGTGCAGATTGCAGATTTGGGAGCAAATTTGAGCCACCGCCTTTCCGCCTTGAGAAGAGAAATTCTTTATCCTCATTCTCTCTCTCTCATGTGTGTTATCTTCCTTGAGAGGTCTCCACCTTATTTTTAAAAAGATTTATTATTTTTATTTATGTGTATGTGTGTGGGTCTGTGCACGAGTGACTGTGCTCACTAGGCTGGAGGCATCAGGTCCCCCAGGAGCTGAAGTTATAGGTGGTTGTAAGCTGCCTGACGGAGATGATGTGAGTTGAATTTAGATCCTCTGCAAAAGTAGTACATAC
>CABHPP010120528.1:0-26082 GCA_902168425.1 Peromyscus attwateri | reverse complement strand
GGGGGGGGGAGATGTTGCAGCAGCCTGGAGGTCTCCCCATTCTTCATGGCCTCCTCAGGGTCTCTTCCTTCGCTGACCTTACTTGTCTGCTCTAGAGGAAGTTGAGTGGAGCCCCCAGATCTGTTTCCACCAATGGCCAGTGCGGCTCTTTCTGGTATGCTGAGCCCTTGGTCTTGTGTGCATGGTCTGGCCTTGCTCTGGGCTAGGTCCTGAGGAGGGAGGCTCTGTTGCCTGGAGTGTGGTCCTCTTACCCAGCTCCATAGAGCCTACACATTTACCAAATCTTGATTTGGTTTTTGCTATGGAGAGTTCTCTCTTGCAGGGACAGGGCTTTATATCTTTCTGCTAAGTGACATGGGTCCCAGGCAAGGTGACTCTCACAGGGCTTCACCCCAAGCTTTCCCACCAGTGACACCCAGAACACGTGTGGCTTTGTGCAAAGCTGAGGCTGGGTGGCCCTGGCCCTGGCAATACTCTAAAACCTTTCTCCTCTGTGCTCTGTCCCTGCAGGGGATAAAGACCACGCATGCAGTGTCAAAGGCCGCCTGTGGAAGCTGCTGTCCCCAGCTCAACTGGCCACCAGGGCTGACCGGAGCAGCTGGCTGGAGAGTTACATGAGGCACCTGGAGGAGATGGGGGTGTCAGAGGAAATGCAGGCCCGGGCACTGGTGCTGCAGCTCTGGGCCACACAGGTGGGCATGGGTGTGTAGGTGTGGAATTCACGTGCGTGTGCTGGTGTAAGCAGATGAGGGTGTGAGCACACAGCCTGCTGGCCACTCCCACTCCTCGCTCTTTGTCCTGTCCAGCAGCTTTGTAACCCGGCAGTCCATATGATAGGCATTGCTTATTTAACATATGGGAAAATGGCAGACTGATAGAAAAGAGGGTCTCATGGAGCCCAGGCTGGCCTCAGTCTTGCTATGTAGCCAGGGATGACCTTGAACACGTGATCCTCCTTCCTCCACCTCCTGAATGCTGGGATTATAGGTCTGTGCCACCAGGCCTGGTTTATAATGTGCTGGGGTGGATGAGGCCTTGAGCATGCTGGAAAGTTCACACGCAGTTTATTGAACTCCTGGACTTGGGTCTCCAGCCCCTCACACCTTAGATCTTTCCCCCTCTCCTGCTGTGATTTTGTCCCGTTTGTGGCTGAGTTGCAGAGAGCCCAGCTCTTTCCCTCTGCTTCCGTCAGAACTTCCTCCCACGTAACCACAGCCTGATGCCAAACTAGGAGGCTTAGCCCCGCCCCACGATCGTGGTCTAACCGTGTCTCACGGCATCCCAGCGATGCCTCTGTCTTCCTTACTTTCTGTGATGAGACACTCCAACCAAAGCCAGTTCGGGAAGGGAGGATGTGTCTTAATCACAGTTCCAGGTCACAGTCCGTCACTGTGGGAAAGTCACAGCGGCAGGAGCTTGACATCTAGTCACGTGTGGTCAAAAAGCATAGAACAGAGAACATCGTCTATGCTCAGCTCCTCTGCCCCCTGACACAGGGCAGGACCCAGCCCAGGGTGCAGCCGCCCAGGGAGTGGTTCCTGCCTTGGTTAAGGCAGGACCGTCCTCACAGGCATGCCAGAGGCCTCCTCCCCAGTGATTCTACATCTCAAGCTGACAACTGGGAAGAGCTGTTGCAGTCACTTAACGCTCATCCCGGCCTGGGCCCTGCGTCAGCATCCTACGAGGCACCAAGCCCTTCTGCCTCTTCAGTTTCCATTCTTCTGGTGTTCTCTGCTCTTCACTGTTTTCCACGACCTTGGCGTTTTTATTTGTTTTTGTTTTTGAAGTGTGCAGACCAGTGATTCTGAGAATCACTGAAAAGCTCCTGTGAGTACTTTGAGCAGGTCCTTCTGGGAATGCTTGCTTTTCAGCCGGGCTGGGGCAGGGAGCTGAGATCCAGGAAACTGTTCAATGGCCAGGGAGGAGAATGTGTGGTTGGACGCAGGGCTGCGGTTGGAGCTGTCCGGGGTGTCACAGCTGGAGGCTCAGGGAGGCTTCTCCAGTAGAGATGTTTGAGCTGTGTCTAGATGTCAAGAAAGCTAGCCTCAGAGATCTGGGAATTTGGAAATATTTCAGGCAAGGGAGACAGCAAGTGCAGTGTTGAAGCCTGCCAGGGCAACAGCAAGGACTTGAGTGTGGCAGAAGCCAGGTGAGTAAGCACACCGAAGGAAGAGCAATGGCGTGAATCTCCTCCGAAGAGGCGGGCCAAGCGAGAGTTCCAGGATTTTCCTTTTTAAAAGAAACTATTCATTTTGAAGATTTATTTAATTGTGTGTGTGTGTGTGTGTGTGTGTGTGTGTGTGTGTGTGTGTACCTGGTGCCTAGGAGGCCAGTAGAGGGCAGCAGATCCCATGAAACTGGAGTTATAGCGCTACCACGTGGGTGCTGGGAATTGAACCCAGGTCCTCTGAAGGAACAGTGAATGCTCTTAACCTCTGAGCCATCCCCCCGCCTTGATTTCTGAGATCTTAAGGTTCCCCTTATGGACAGGAACAGGTCACCAGTGA
This sequence comes from Peromyscus attwateri, assembly GCA_902168425.1. NCBI lineage: Eukaryota > Metazoa > Chordata > Mammalia > Rodentia > Cricetidae > Peromyscus > Peromyscus attwateri. The sequence continues at coordinate 23,575 of CABHPP010120528.1, read as the reverse complement.
GGAGGCTGTGCTGGCCACTGAGATCTTGGAGCATCAGGTAGATAAAGGAAACTAAGATGGCAATCAGTGATATTAGGCATGGAGCAAATGTTGACAGGGGAGGAAGGAGCGACCGCTTGGATGCTGTGAGTCTGAGGCCTGGTCACTGCTCTCACCCCGCCCGGCCCCTTGCCTTCTCTAGGCCCCACTTGGCAGTGACTGTCGGACAGACTGATCTCCCTGGGTGATTCCTCTCCATCGACTGGCAACTTATTTTTAGTTGTCCTCGGAGCTATTAACTGTCCTGCAGGCAAAGGCTGGCAGCGGCAGGCCAGGGCTTAATCAGCAGTTGGCCCTACGCATGCCTGATAACATATTTATGGGCCAAAAGGACAGGGTGCTCCGAAGTGTCCTCAGAGCCCCCTGTGGAAGTGACCTCTGTCCACAGAGTAGGAAGTTGGCCAGGCACTTGAGAGCCAGATCCCAGGGAATGGCCTCCAGCAAGGCTTGGAGTGGGGACAGGTCTTCCCAGCAGAAGGGCCTGGAGGACTCTGAGTCATGACATCCGGGCAGGAGGCTGTATGGTCCAACAGCTCTGGACACCAGCTGTGGGGCCTGCCTGGATGTGAGGTGGCTTTCATTTTCTAGCAAGTCAGTCACCACACCCTGCAGTGCCTCAGTTTACCCAACCATACAATAGCTATGCAGCTCCTTCCTCAGGGTATGGTGGGACAGTAAAAGGAGCTTTTGACCTGCACCCAGCAGGTGGCAAAGGCTTCCCAGGTGTTTCAAGAGAGATCTGTAGAACCAGGCCGGTAGCATACACCTGCCATCCCGGCACTTGGGAGGTGGAGGCAGGAGGCCCACAAGTTCAAGGTTACACTCTTCTACAGTGAGTTTGAGGCTAGCCTGGGATACATGAGACCTTGTTTCCAAAAACCAACCAAATGAAACATCAGCAACAGAAATGTATTCAGCCTCCATGTGTATGTGTACGTGGCTTCATTCTAGAAACTGGGTATAGAGTAGTGGGCAGGGCAGATGAAAGTTTTCATCTACAGAGCAAGCTTCCAGCAGGGAAAAGCACGGTTAATGCATGGGTGAGTCTGTGAGGTCACGAGAGAGAATAGTAGAGAGGAACCAGTAGACAGGTGACATCTGAGCAGAGACTTGGTGTGAAGGGTGAGCCACCATGGGGGTTCCAGGCAGAGAGAATAGGTGCAAAGGCCGTGAAGTCGGTGTGAGGGTGATGTATGGAGAGGTAGCAATCTGAGAGCCCCTCAGACCCCTCAGACCCCTCCAGACCCCTCCAATGAGGGAGCTTCGTTCCAAGCAGCAGATGTGTCCTGTTGTGCTTTAGAGGAGAAATGGAGGCCAGAAAACCACAGTCTCTAGGTCAGAGAATGTGGGGGGTGGAGAGGGTAGGGGAGAGGTGGCAGGTCCTTGAGTCCCCCATGGTAGGCACAAAGCTGGGAGCCAGTATCAGCAAGTATCCAGTCAGCTTTGGTGTGAGCCCAGGAGGGGGACAGGGCTGTTAACATCTGGGGAAGACGGTGGAGGGGCAATCAAGGCAGAAGCTCGGGCTTGGGTCACAAGAGATGCAGATGGTCTAGAGCTCAGGGTAAGGATGTAGGCCAGAGAAAACCTGTGGGACCCAACGGTGGACGAATGGCAGTTAATGCCATTGCACTGGGCATGCGGGGAGAAGAAGCAGGGAGCCAGCCAAGGAGGCATGCGGGGCAGTGCCGAGGAGGTGGGAACACCCATACAAACAGTGTTTGGGAGGCAGGGTGAGGAGCCGGAAGAAGCTGCCGAAGTCGAGGAACTGTGGCTGTGGTGGCTATTGCAGATTGGAGACTGTGAGTCACAAGTAATAACTCCAAGGGATATTGAGCTGTCCTGTGGGCCAACTGTCCCATTGAGCGCTCTACAAACATCATCTGAATCCTCTCCAAGCTGCCTGAAACTGGGGCCCGAGGGCCAGGAGGAGACTGATGGAGGAGTTAGCACACACCCCAGCATCCCAAGACCTGGGAGGAGGCAGCTCCTGAAGACCGAGATCTAAGGTCCAGGCTGGGGTGTGTTGGGGGTGGAGGAAGGTGTCTGGAGCTGGGACAGGCTGGCTCCAGTCTCGGGCAACCGCTGCCCTGGGGACTCTGGTGATAGGGAGCTGACTGGCTTCTCCACCTCAGGACAGCCACCTTTCCACATCCTCCTGGGGACTCTGGTGATAGGGAGCTGACTGGCTTCTCCACCTCAGGACAGCCACCTTTCCACATCCTCCTCCTGTTCCACTACTGCCTCTGCTTTCAGCCTGACCGTGAGACAAGGTTAGAACAGAAAAATTAGACCATAAGCTAGCTGAGGCTAGCCACCATGGGGGAAATCCAGGGTGCACATATGTGCATACACACACACTGTGCAGTTGGCAGAAGGGTGCTAAGGCCATTCACTTGTCTAAATCCAGCTTTCTATTTGATTTCATATCATAACATGGACAATCCTCAAGACATGGCAGACCACCATGAAAACCACGCAGGACACTCCTGCAGTGCACCCGTTAAAAGCGGAACATCCCGTAGGAAATCCAATCGGGCCCAGGTGTGGTGGCACACACCTTGAATGCCAATACTCTGAGGGTAAACACAGGTGCATCTGTAGGTTTGAGACCAGCCTTGATATTAGAACCAGAGTATCGAGTTCTAAGTTAGCCAGGGCTACATAGAAAGACCCTGCTTTGAAAAAAAAAAAAAAAGAAAAGAAAGAAAAAAAAAGGCCATGGATTTAAAAGAAAGCAAGCAAGAGTATATGAAAAGAAAGGTTTTGAGGGAGGAAAGAGAAGGGAAGAAATGATGTCATTATAGTATAAGCTCAAAAAATAAAAGAAAATTAAAAACAACAACAAAAGAAATTCAAACAGGTTGAACGGGTATGTGCATACAAAGAACGTCTGTCTGGGGCTGGGGACATGGCGGGGAGATGAGCCGTTTGTCAAGGGCTTGCCATGCAAACACGAAGACCCAAGAACATTCCCAGAACCCATGTTACAAAGAAAAATAAGCCAAGCGTGAAGGCACACGTCTGTGATCACAGCACTGAGGTGACAAGACAGCCAGACCCCTGAAGCTCGCTAGCCTAGCAGAGACCCTGTCTTAAAACAAGATGGGTGTTACCTGAGGAATGACAGCAGAGGTTGCCCTCTGACCTCCACATGTGAACACACCTGCATATGCACCCCCACCCAAACAGAAAGTCAGTCTGCCCCTCAACCTCCCAGCCCCCAGCCTCTGTCCCACAGGGGACCTCAGGGCACGGTCCTGTGTCTCCTAGTCTTGTTCCCTCACATGACCCCTCTTCAAACACACACAGCAGCTCCGATGAGCCCTGCCCCATACCTTGCAGCCTTCTGCTCATTCCTGTGTGTCTTTCAGACCCAAAGGCAACTTTTTTTTTTTTTTTTGGTTTTCCAAGACAGGGTTTCTCTGTGTAGTTTTGGTGCCTGTCCTGGATCTCGCTCTGTAGACCAGGCTGGCCTCGAACTCACAGAGATCTGCCTGGCTCTGTCTCCTGAGTGCTGGGATTAAAGTTCACCACCACCACCAATTGGCTGGAACCGGGATTTTTAATTTTTTTTTTAAACGATTTACCACATGATAGGCCATCATTCTCCTCTCTGGTGTCAGCTTGTTTCCAATTTTGGGTTCTGTATTAGGACTGCAGTTCATGTCCTCTGCCCAATGCAATTATGTTTGTAAGACCTTATTGGGAAAGATGATGTCTAATGATGCTGTTTGAGTCTGTGACTACAGCCACCTTTAGGATAGACAAAACCTCCTTGCAGGTTGAGGTTGCTCTGGATCCGTGTTCGAATCAGTGAAAGGTGCGGAGCCGCCCAGTGAAGATGTTTAGGCAGGTCTGACCCGGTCTTGAAGCACACCATGTCATTGATTTTCCTAGGTGATCTTTTGGGAAGTTTCAATGAATTTTTGTTAAAAAACTAACAATCTTTATTTAAATGCTTCTCTGCTCATCCTTCGAGAGATTAACCGTAACACAAGAAGCATTAAGAAAACTTGGTCTTCTAAACTATAAATAGCTATTGTTATCAGCTAGTTAAACCCGGCAGCCTGTGTTGATAGACATGCGCTCACAGGTCTGTGGATCTGGCTGGTCTAAACTGACCCAGCTGGGGCCATTTAGCTGTGCCCTGTGTGTCTGTCATCCTGGATCCAAAGGCCCAGTCAAAGGGGGCACATAAACAAGGTCTCTGAAGGCCAGAGACCTACTAGTCATTAATTCCACTTCATGATATTTGTTGGTCAAAGCAAGTCCATGGCTGAGCCCAAGTTCAAGGGCAGGGAGACGTCATCCGCTTCTTCTGTGGAAACTGTAGAGGAACACGGGAAGCCCCAGGCTTAGCCACCCTCAGACATTCTCAGTGTTCTGCCTCTCGGATTTGCTCCTCTTGCACACTTGTTCGGATGAGTTACGGAGGCTTCCCTGGGTGACCCCAGACCAGGGACTTCACATGAATTACGGAGGCTTCCCTGGACGACCCCAGACCAGGGGCCTCACATGAGTTACGGAGGCTTCCCTGGGCAACCCCAGGCCAGGGGCTTCACTCGATGTCAAGACAGCAGGGGTGCCCTTCAAGCAGGTACCAGGCTGAACCAAACAAAGCTCCAAGCACACTTTGGCCACAGTCTGGGGCTGAAGATAACATGCTGGTGACGCCTGGGTGATGGGCCAGCATGGGAACCAGGCATGCTGAACGCCGCAGTGTAGTTCTGCCTGAGGAGACCTCTTGGTCATTTGGTGAGTGACGGCTTCTCCTTGTTGCAGGGGAATATGGGACCCACAGCCTTCTGGCTCCTCCTCTTCCTCCTCAAGAATCCCGAGGCCCTGGAGGCTGTCCATGAAGAACTGAAGCGTGTTGTCTGGCAAGCAGAGAAGCCTGTGTCACAGATGCCCACCCTCCCACAGAAGGTTCTGGACAGCATGCCTGTGCTAGGTAGGGTGGTCAAACCTGCTAACCTGGCTACCTCCAAGGGTCCCTCAGTGTCCTCCATGCCCTGTATCACTACCCAAGTCTCCTGGTCTCAGGGGATTCTTAGTGTCAAGTGTTTCTGAAGCACCTGTAATGGAAAAGGGACTCAATCCGAGTCGTGCAACTGAAAGTCTCTAGCTTCAGGCTCAGGTGGACCCAGGTGCTTGAACGGTGTTGCCAGAGCTAAGTCTCTCCCCGTCCTTCAGCCTCGTTTTCTACGGGGGTGCCCCTGATCTATGGAGGCCAGCAGCTGCCGGCAGCTGGAGGCTGGGCCTCTCATCCAGCGTTCCTATCTAAAGTCCCAGGAATGTGTTCATTGGCTTTTTGGGTTATATGCCTGCCATCCAGAACCAAACACAGGGCTCGGGGGGTGAGCTGAACCCATGAAAGCTCAAACCCGTCAGCTAAGAGTAGGTCAACTGTCCAATTTCTGGAAACAGGGGTGTGGTCCCTAGAGGAAGGTCAGGGGACTATTTCCAGAACGGAATGTACACTGTAGGTAGAAGCAGACACCGAGGCCCTAAACTCCCCCTCAGCTGTCTGATATCCCTGTGGCTCCCACTTTCCCATGTCCCCTCACACCCAAGCATTTCTCGGGGTCCACAGAGCGCACATTTGTCTTTTTTGTCATCTGGCTTTTCCCACCTTGCTGTGTGACTGTGTGCAAGGTCTGCAGCCTCTGGCCACTGCTCTGTTTGTCCAGAGGGCGAGAGGGCAGCTTGCTAACGCTTCCTGCCTTGTTCTTGCAGACAGCGTGCTAAATGAGACCCTCCGGCTCACGGCTGCCCCCTTCATCACGCGTGAGGTCATGGCAGACCTGGCTTTGCCTATGGCAGATGGGAGGGAATTCTCTCTTCGACGTGGTGACCGCCTCCTCCTCTTTCCTTTCCTGAGTCCCCAAAAGGACCCAGAAATCTACACAGAGCCTGAGGTCAGTAGCAGGGGCAGGACTGAACATCTCAGGGACTGTGGGTGTGGGGGAAATGAGCGGCTGAGGGATCAGCTGGTCCTGAGTGGCAGCCTGCTGTGATCCTTGCTCCCTCTGCAGCCTGGGAATCGTCATCTCCAGTCCTTAAAGCCAGCCCCTGTCCAGTCACTTCCCATTATGCTCAGTTATGACAAGTCTGCACGAGATCCCCAGTCCTTTGTCCTGGTGCAGGCTTGTGTGGAGTGACGTCACACATCACCCTCTTATTTCAGGTGTTTAAATACAACCGATTCTTGAACCCAGATGGGTCAGAGAAGAAAGATTTTTACAAAGATGGGAAACGCCTGAAGAATTACAACATGCCATGGGGAGCAGGGCACAATCAGTGCCTGGGGAAGAGCTATGCCATCCACAGTATCAAACAGTGAGTCCTTGAGGGGCAGTGTGTGGGGGCAGCATGCATGGCCCAGCAGGGAAGGGCCCACTGGTGGGGTGTGGCCAGGACAGGACTTGGATGTGGCCCAGGATGTAGCCAAGGTGCAGTGACACTTGATACCTTTACTGCTTTGACTGATGGCCTCAGGCTGATTCCAAACCGGCAGAGACTCAACTCCTGTCCGCAAATCTGTTTATCTGTGTTTTTAAAAATCAGAAGAGTTCTTGGGGGGGGGGGGGGGAGCGCCATGTTTCTGATTTCTTACACAATGGTCAGATCTGGCAGGAGTGTTCTCCCTGTGAGGGTGGCGTGGGAACACCAAACACTGGCTGCTGAGTCCCTGATGCTGGCCATGGCTGTCCATCTGTGGCTGTCGCAGCAGGTTCAGACCTTTGTAGGCTCCCCCTCTTGGCTGTTGTAACTCCCGAGAGAGCTGAGCAGCTCTGATGTGCTCCTCCTGGGATTCCCCTGACCCTCAGTTTCCAGGGTCACAGACTGCCTGGACCAGGGACTGTGCTATCTGCCCACTGCTCCATCCTGGAACCTTCTGAGCCTGTCTCCTCAGCTACAGAATGTGGGTGCTGATTGCAGCTCCAAATGGATCAGAATGGAGCTTTCTAAGTGCCCATCCCACCACGTGACTCATCCCAGGCTTTGAGAAATGTTAGCTAGTGTCTGTATTATTCACATCATTAACATGCAGGCGCCATGCCCGGGGACAGTAAGTCATGTTAACCTTTTGATCACTTTTCTCAGAGTCAAGTGGAAATAACGATGGAGTTACTTCTGCCCTAATGCTTAATGTGCCTTCCCCCAACCACCTTGTCATGCACAATCAGGCGGTGAAAACAGTGGGTGCCAGGCTTAGGAGCACTTAGAATGCCAGCCATGGGGCAGGCTGAGGCAGGAGGATGCTTTGGCCACTTCATGAGCTCTTATCTCAAAAGTAAGAATAACAAGATGATTGAGGTTGGATCTTGATGTGGGGTGCTGGCTAGCACACACGAGGCATGAGGCTCCATCCTCAGCATCACAAAATAAACCCCCCAAAATAAAACCACAGGTTATAGGCAAAGGGAGCCTGAAGCCTAGCATCTGCAAATGTCATCGGTGACACCTGAGGAAGATTAGAGCCAAATGGAAGGCGGTCATGCAGTTTTACACATGCTTAAAGAATGCACAAGGGTGGAGAGCGGGCTCAGAAATTGAGTGACTAAGCTACTGCAGAGGACCTGAGTTTAGTTCCCAACACCCTGGTTGGGCAGCTCACAACTGCCTGTAACTCTTGCTCCAGGGGATCTGATGCCCTCTTCTGGCCTCTTCGGGTACTGCACTCATGTGCACATATTATCCCCCCCCCCCCCCCCCCCCCATAATAAAAAATAAAACTTTTTTAAAAGGCACAATGTTTGTTGAACGGGGCAGTCAGCTGATGCTCATGCATGCATGCTTGGCTAGTACAGGCTCTGCATTCACCGCTGCATCTGGAACGTGAAATAGCACTGAGCAAATGTGAGGTCGCCTCTGTTCATGTTTGTGCCCTAGCGTATCAGTCACACCAGGGCAGATTCTCTCATTCAGATTAATAGCTATGACAGAGCTTTGCAGTTCCTGCTTCATCCGGTTAAGGGACAGACAAAAGAGGTGCTGGGTTTTATGTGTTTAGCATGGTACCTGACTCATGGCACCTCAACAAATGAGAGAATTTGCTGTGACCTCGGTCATTGTGAGCTCCCTGATAGGAAGCTCTCAGCCAATGGCAGCTGTGATAGCTCCAACCACTGGGGACACGGGTCGTAAGACCTATCTCAGATAAACTCTCCCTCCAGAGCTGGAAGAGCCAGCTTACCTTTACTGCCTTTGACTCCACAGGAAAACCAAGCCCCCAAGTGGGACCAGACCCCGGCGAGGGTCACTTCCCCTGAAGTCTAGTGGGCCAGTTTCCCGCAGCTCATCCACTTGCCTGCTCCTCTTGCAGTGAGAGGAGGAAGTCCTTGCTGTGTGCTCTGCATGGCTTTGGGCCCCTGAATTGAGGTGGGGGACAGTGATAAGGCACGGGACAACTAGGATCATGTGGACAGTAGTGAGTCACAAGGCAGAGCTTGTCATTGTCACTGAGGCACTGATGGCATCCTAGACATGACAGCTTTATGTGTCTCCAGAAGGTGGTGGTAGAGAGTGCCGCCTTGCAAAGGTGGCCCTTGGTGACAGTCACATGTCAGAAGACTTGAGGGAGTGGTGCTGGCTTTAATTTTACAGGCACTCCTGGTGAGTGTGGCCCTGGCCGGGGCTGACTATGAGATTGCTAAGCTTAGGGAAAGGGGGCACAGGCTTGTAGAGAGGCTGGAAGAGACAATCTTGTCACCACAAGCATTGTGATGCACCTGGGACTCAGGACTACCCAGGTGCTGTGGGTGTGGGGTTAGAGACACATGGCTGGGGCCCTCCCTCTGGCCGCTCCATGATGCTGCAGGCAGGAGAGCTGGGGAACCACACTCTGGCTCTTAGGGCTGTGATATAGAAATGACAGCCATGGGCACAGCCACTCGGCCTCACTCAGCTCGGAGCTGTCCTCACCTTACCAGGCTCTGCCAAGCCCAGAGAAGCACGCAGGCTGACACCCTCTCTCCCTGCAGATTTGTGGTCCTTCTACTGACTCACTTCGACGTGCGGCTGGGCAGTGAGGACACAGAGGTCCCTGAGTTTGACCTCAGCAGATACGGCTTCGGTCTGATGCAGCCCGAGGAGGACGTGCCCATCCGGTACCGTGTCAGGCTGTGACCTGTGGAGCAGACACGACACTCACCTGGGGTCTCCTGACTTCCCGCGCCTTCCTCACTGGCTCCCTGTTGTTCTAGAATGCTGTGTCTAGAGGAGGGGACATAGAGGACGTGGAGAGCAAGAAAAGCCAATAAAAGCCCTGTGTCCTGCTGTGAAGACTTGCTTCCAAATCAGGCTGCCTGTGCTCCAGGTTCCCCTATGCCTCCTGTCCTGTGGTACCAGCAGTCCCCACCACCATGCACCCGACTCCCAGAGCAGTTGCTGTCCCTACCTTTAACAGCTGTATAGTTCAGGCCTTGGCCAGCGTGGCAGATATGGGTCATGGAGGACCCGTAAGGATTCGTTAGTGTGTTTTAAGTTCTGTCCCCAGATTATTAAAGAGACATGGCCCTCCCTCTCTTCACGTGGATGCCTGTCCTCTGTCCTTGATTCACAGACAGTAGGTAGCAGGGCTTTCCTTGTGTTAAGACTGGGATGCAGTATGACCTGGAAAGACCTGGCCCTGTGAGATGTTTGGAGAGTTAGTCTAGGGAGTCTATTCCTGCATCCCAGCACACAAATCCCTGCTACAGTATACACAGGCCGGCAGAACTGCTTTGTTCAGCCTGTACTTTAAAAATCAACATAGCCAGGCATGGTGGCTCATGCCTTTAGTCCTTGTGAGGGAGAGGCAAGCAGACCTACATTGAGTTCCAGGACAGCCAGGGCTACACAGAGAAACCCTGTCTCAAAAAAACCAAAAACAACAAAATCAACATAGTAGCCAGGTGTGGTGGTGCACACCTCTAATCTCAGTACTAGGGAGGCAGAGGCAGGAGGATCTCTATGAGTTCTAGGCAAGCCTGGTCTACAGAGCTTAGTCCAGGACAGCCAGAGTTACATAGAAAGATCTGGTCAAACAGCACAGTAGATATCATATTATCTGTGGAGGATTCCTGTGGATGCCCTGGCCACACAGGGCCGACAGTCCCAAGAGTAACTCTGCCTGGGGTCCCCAGCATTCACCTTCCTTGAACGAGGTTTTGGCCGAGTCAGCATTGGCACCCCTAGTCCCTTCTGGTCCTGAAAGCATTGGAGTCTGTGCCCCTGTTCTGACTCTTGGGGGCACTGGTGGATGAAGTGAAGGAACCAGCTAGCTTGTCCTCAGGCCACACTGCTCACCTGACTCTGGTCACCACAGCCTTTGCCCAAGTCAGTGGTGAAAACTCACCTTTGTGTCAGTTTCAGGCTGACTTCAAGGGACTATGGCTTGCAAACCTCCCTGTAACCGCAAACATGCTCACTGCTATTAGGCCTTGTTTCCCAAGTGTCTTTATTCTTTTTATTTTTATTTTATTTTATTTTTGAGGCAGGGTCTCCCTGGAACTTACTATATAGACCAGGCTGACCTTGATCTCACAGAGATCCACCTGCCTCTGCCTCTCAAGTTCTAGGATAAAAGTGTGCACCACCATACCCAGCATTCCAAGTGCCTTTAAGTGCGGAGACGGGCACAGCAGACCTCTATGTCCATTCCGCACAGCATCCTGGAGAAGATGGTGTTATGCCAGCTTTCCAGATGAGAAAGCCAGCTCAGAGAGGTTAAGGGACTTGCCTGGGGTCATACAGCTCTTGCCAGTGGAGCTCAGCCCACACACCTCTCCTAGAGGCAGATGTTGGGTGGGCAGTCTGTTCTTCATGCCTAGGGCTCCAGGGGTGGCGGTGGGACACTTCTGTTTGGCATTAGAGAGCTGGCAGCCAGGAACACCCAAACATGGTGCAGCTTATGAGAGACAGCACATCTGTGATGAGGTCCTTTTAACTAACTGGAAAGACAGAAGAGGCCCTGCGCCCATGTGTTCCAGGGGCTCACCTCTCGGAGCAGAGCCAGGTCTGGGAGGCTTCCCTGGCCCTGGGTCTCCAGGCACCCTTGGGATTCCCGGATAGACAGTGTGATTGGCAGGAGTCTGGGCATCCCCAGGGAAACCCATCTCCATGCTTGGGTGACCCCCACTGCTGCCTGCTTCTTATCTTTGCAGGAAATCAGAGCTGGCAAACCTCCTGTGGGAGGATGAGCCAGTTTCCATGGCAACCCCCAGTTGCCTCCTCACGGCTGGAAGGGGAGGAAGAAAGTGGCAGAAATAGCTGCTGAAGGTCTCACAGGCTTCAGTCCTGGTGCACTAGAGGGAAGCCCTTCAGAGCCCCATCCTAACTGAGTCAGACTAGACTGTCCCCAAGATGCTCACCTCTGCTCAGCCAAGGGCTAGTTCCCTTTAAAGGTGGCGCCTCCTCAGCCGCAATCAGGAGGGGATCGAGTATGGGGAAGACGGTGAAGGTCAGGCAGCTCCAGCGGGGACCTGAGGAGCTGAAGCAGTGTCATGCATGCCTCCATTTAAATTCCTCCCCCTTCCCATTTCTTTCCTTCTTTATAATAGGCTGGGAATTTAGCCCGTAGAGTGGTTAGCTAGCACGCACAAAGTCCCGAGTTCATCTCCAGTTCTGCAGAAATTGGGTTATGGTGGTGCACGCCTGGAACCCCAGCAAGGTGGAGGCAGGAGGATCAGGGGTTCAAAAGTCACACTTGGCTACATAGTGAGTTTGAAGTCAGCTTAGGATACACAAGACTGTCTGGGGAAAGAGGAAGGGCCGGAGGAGTTGGCAGCTTAGAGAGGAGAGATGAATTAGCCACCTGCATGGGCAGATCGCACTCTCCATTCCCGGCTGTACTCAGGGTGGCAAGATGTGCTGACGTTTTCAGTTTGATCATATGAGGTGTTCCCTGGCTGTCTCACTGTGTTTCTGCTGTTATTTGCTGTTCATCAAATGTTCTCCTTCAAGCAGATTCGCTAGTTTTTCCAATGCTGGCAGGAGTGGGCCTGTATCATCCACGCCCCATAGAACTGTGAAGACTAAACCCGGCCCTGGACAGTGGAGGTCAAGACTCTGGGCCCCAGAGCCTGCATTCTTGGGTTAGATGAGCCAGTGTGCTGGCTGGCTGAGGCCTCCCCCATGTCTCTCCTCAAGTTTCTCATTGGTGGACCCACTGTGGGTGAGGGGTCCAAAAGAGGGGTGAAGTGCTCATGGCAGAGGGTGGTAGCTCAGTCTCCGGATAGAGAAGCCTATGCCGAGCATCTATCCCAGGCGTCGTTGGTTTGGATGCTTTTGTGATTTTTAATAAACACAGCGTCACAGTGTGTTTCATGAAAGGCATAGTGGCTCGGCCTTGCCGTTTCAACACAGCGCTCAAACTTTGTGTCATGCTGTCAGATGGACACGCGCTTATTAAAGTGGCCTTGCTCATGAACTGCCTCTGTGTGATTCTGAAGAGGGAGCTTCTGGGTCTGGAGGTGAAGTCAGCTGCTGGGAGGCGGTGAAGAGGAGGTACTGTCCCACCAGGTCTCACCCTAGGAGTTTGTTCCTTATTGTGAACAGCTGGAGTGAAGGGCGATAAATGGGGGAGCTGGGAGGGAGGGTTAAGAAGAGAGATGGGGAGGGATCAGGGAGCACTAGCCAAGGACAGTAGAGAGGAGAGGAGGTAGGAGAAGCCCCAGGCCTGAAGGACACGGAAGTTGAGCTCTCACGAAAATATACCAGGAGCATCCGCTTGCTAGCCCTTGATCCCTGCGGCTTTGGTTTCTCCTTTTGCTGACTCCTCTTGTGTGTCTTGGAGTTCCCTGGCTCCTTCGAAAGGAAGAGAGATTAGCTTACCTTTAATTGCTCTGCTGGAAGCCTGCGCCTTGGTTGTTGCAGTATTTCATCATCTTTTGGCCCCACACCCTGGAAGTCAATGGCTTTCAAAGTCCTGGACACAGAGAGAGGCTCCCTCTGTGGGGACTTTCTGGTGGCACCCATATTTCTTCTCCGGAAGAGAACCTAGGAGACCTTGCTGGGGGGTCTCACAGAGCACAGTGTGCACAAAGCATTATAATGCACAAAGCCCTAGACTGTTGTTAGGTGGTGGGTGGGAAGGTTCAAGGATGGATTGGGGTGTGGTGAATGGGTGGATGGATGGGTAGGTGGATAGATGGATGAATGGAATGATACACGAGTATCTGGAGTGGATGTGTGGTTGGATGAGTGGATTCATAGGTGGATAAATACATTGTGTGTGTGTTGAGGGGAGGATGGATGGATAGATGGATAAATGGTGGATGAGTGTGAAATGGGTGCATAGGTAGATGGAAGGATGGGTGGGTGGGTGAATGACGGAGGGGCATGTTTAAAGGTAAGTGGTAGGAAGACAAATGGACAAGAGGTTGGGTGAACGTGGGAAGATGGGCAGTGTGGGATATGGGACTGATGGAGAGACAGGAGTGAGTGGGCAAGTGTGCGGTGGAGAGATGGCTGGGTGGGGCTCAGTAACTGACAACATGGATGAGGGGATGGCGAGGCTAGCAGATGGGCGATAAACTAAAGATGACATGGAGGAATGAGTGAGCGTCGGATTGGTCAGAAAACGCGCTTTGTTCATTTGCAGGAACTTGGGCCAGGAAACCAGGGGTTTGATAAAGACAAGTGGACTCAGAAAGAAAAAAGCAGGCATTGGAGCTGAGTCTCATGGTGCAGGGCCAGGATCCCAGCTACTCACACAGCTGAGGCAGGAGGATGGCAAGTGTGAGGCCAGCCTGGGCTGTGTAGAGGAACTAGACTCAGACACTGGGTCACTCAGGGTCATCCAACAGTTTAATGGTCTCCTTTATATTGTTGTCCTCAGTGCCTGGTGCAAGGGGGAGATAAAAAATCTTCAAGGGGCAATACACACAGACACCCCCCCCCAACAGTGTCTAATGTATAGTACACGGTCAACCGGTCCTGCCATTATTACTGTGGTTGTTTCAGTGAGTACTTCTCAGCGTCAAGCGGGATGTATTACCTCATTCACGCTCCCAGGATCCCGCCAGGTGGAGCCTGTTATAGTCACCATGAGGTTGATTATGGAGCATGACAAAGTGGAGACCAAGAGAGGACAAGTCCAGCTGATAGTTGATCCCTGGGGTAGCAGGGGCCCCATGAAACACGCACTCTGTTATGGACTGACGCATCCATGTCCCCTGAGTCTCGGAGGGCCCCTCTGTCCCCTCTCATCAAGCTACTTTTCTTTACCATGGAATTCGTGAACAAAAGTGTGTGCACCTGTGTGTGTGCCTGTGTGTGTGTTTGGGGGGTGTCTTAGTTGGGGTTTCTATTGCTGCGATGAAACACCATGACCAAAAAGCAAGTTGAGGAGGAAAGGGTTTATTTGACTTACACTTCCATATTGCTGTTCATCACTGAAGGAAGTCAGGACAAGAACTCAAGCAGAGCAGGAATCTGGAGGCAGGAGCTGATGCAGAAACCATGGAGAGGGGCTGCTTACTGGCTTGCTCCACATGGCTTGCTCAGCCTGCTTTCTTATAGAACCCAGGGCCAGGGATGACACCACCCACCATGGACTGGGCCCGCCCCTACTGATCACTAATTGAGAAAATGCCTTACAGGTGGATCTCATGGAGACATTCCCTCAACTGAGGCTCCTTTCTCTCTGATGACTCTAGCTTGTGTCAAGTACAGGGTGGGGGGCAGGGGAGTATGGTATTAAGTAGCCTCACTCTACCCAGAAACTCCAAGAAACCTGAGCAGGCTGCCCAGTGGGACATAAATGATGGATGGTATCATGGAATCCAGAGAAGGCCAGACTTCGAACAGAGGAGCCTCTTGCCAGCATCGTCGGAGGGAGTGGCATGGGTGGATCTCGGCTCCTCCCATCAAGATGCCGGGCTGACGCCTCAGCAGACATGTTTTGAGAGAGCAGTGGCCTGGAATCAGTCAGTCTGATGTTAGAACTTGGCTGCACTGGGATGCTGTCCCCTCCACGAATGTGGCTTGTCTCTAAATCAGAGGGCTATTCAGGGTCCCTTCGTTATAGAATATTCCAGTTGTTCATTTTCTCTCCCTCTCTCCTTCCCTCCCTCCACTGCTTCCTTCCTGATTGTTTATTGGGTTTGTTTGAGACATGATCCCACACAGCCCAGGATGGCCTTGAACTAACTACTTAAGCAAAGATGACTTTGAGCTTTTAATTTAGTTACCTAATTAAATGTGTATGGGTGATTTGCCTGCGTGTATGTCTGTGTACCCCATGCATGCCTAGTGCCCACGGGGTCGGAAGAGGACATCAGATCCCCTGGGACTGGGGTTACAGTGGGTTGTGATTTTGATGCTCCTGCATCTGCCTCCTGAGCAGTAGGAATACAGGTGAGATCCACCATCATACCAGGTTCTCCCGGGTTCTCGGATTTTTTTAAGATTTATTTTATTTTTAATTATGTGTGTGTGCCTGTGTGTGTGTGTGTGTGTGTGTGTGTGTGTGTGCCTGTGTGTGTGTGCATGTGTGTGTACACACATGAGTGTAGGTGCCTCAAGGAAGACAGAGGTATCAGATCACTAGAGCTGGAGTTAACAGGAGTTTGTAAAGCTGTCTGATTTGGGTGCTGAGCATGGAACTCGGGTCTCCTGCCTGAGCAACCACTGAGCCACCTCTCCAGCCCCCTTTCCTATTTCTTATATGTATAATTTCTCCCTAAGCTAAGAAAATATCTGGTTTATGGAGAGAGGACTGTCAGGGGTTAAGATCCTTTGGATATGGGTGACCGACTGACAGCTGGCAGGACAGAAGGAGTTATTTCACAGCACACATAACTGGGAATCCAGGGAGGCTGGCTTCAGGAGTGGCTGGATCCAGGAGCCCTGATGATAGACCCCGTTCAGCTCCACCTTACCCTGTGACAACTTTATTTCCAGGTGGACTCAGTTGTGGAGGACAAGAGGCTCCCCCCCCCCCCATGCTGGTCACCTTACTTTTAACATGTTTTCATGAAGGCTGATACCTGGCACAGCAGTGGCCTTTTTGCAATGATCAAGCACCATGCCTGGGGACAAAGAGCCTCTATGTGAGGGAGGCAAAACAAAATGGTGGGAGCAACTCCCTCCTAGGCTCCCCAAGCTTCTACATGGATTAGTTAGGCATTTTTAAAACAGTTACTTACTTACGCTGTTTTCTATTTGTGTGGTATGTTTTGTGCGTGTTCACATGTATGTGCATGTGGATGTCAGAGACTGATGCCAGGTGTCTTCTCCAATCACACTCCACACAGGGTCAAACAGCGCCTCTCACTGAACCCGGAGCTTACTGATCCTGCTAGGCCAGATGGCCAGTGAGCTCCAGGAGTGTTGTCCCCCCACCCCCTCTGCTTCCCTAGTACTGGGATTACAAGTGTGCCCTGACTTTCATGTGCATCCTGGGGATCTGAACTCGGGTCCTCATGCTTGCGCACCAGCACTTTACTGACAGAGCCGTCTTCTCCTCCACCAGCTAAGCGCTCTGGTTACTTAGGTCGAGCTGGACACAGAAGCCCCTCCCTTAGCAACCCCAAGTTGCCTCAGCGACCTGCAGTTGACCAGACCGAGCCATTGGTGGTAAAGGGCTTTAAAAAGTTCCTCATAGGGTCTGGAAGGATGGCTCAGCGGTTAAGAGCACTGGCAGCTCTTCTGGAGGACCTGGGTTCTATTCCCAGCACCTACAGGGTGGTTCACAACCATCTGTAACTCCAGCTCAGGGGATCCAATACTCTCCGCTGGCACGCACATGGTGCACAGATGTATGTGCAGGCAAAGCACCCATACACATAAAATTAAATAAAATTATTTTTTCTCGGGGCTAGAGAGATGGCTCAGTGGTTAAGAGCACTGTCTGCTCTTCCAGAGGTCCTGAGTTCAAATTCCCAGCAACCACATGGTGGCTCACAACTATCTATAGTGGGATCTGATGCCCTCTTCTGGCATGCAAGTATACATGCAGATAGAGCAGTCGTATACATAAAATAAATAAATCTTTAAAAAAAATATTTCTCATAGACACCCAACATTGACCTCTGTCCTCAACATACATACCCACATACGCACAAATATATACACAAAAAAGAGAAATTTTAAAAATCCCCTTTTAGCCAGGTGGTGGTGGTGGTGGTGGTGGTGGTGGTGGTGGTGGTGCACACCTTTAATCCCAGCACTCGGGAGGCAGAGGCAGGCAGATCTCTGTGAGTTCAAGGCCAGCCTGGTGCTACAGAGAGAGTTCCAGGACAGGCTCCAAAGCTACACAGAGAAACCTTGTCTCAAAAAACCAAAAAACAAACAAATAAACAAACAAACAAATCCCCTCAGAGCCTAATAAAGCAGATGCTATCTCTATGGCTACTCATTTTAGAGGTGGGAAAGTTACAGTTCAGAGAGGCTTCATCACCCTTCTGTACCAGTCATTCTGCCCAGGAGTCCTCTCTCTTTGTCACGAGGCCACACTGCCACCTGAAGGAACTTTCCACTACTCCTTGTTGAGTGAACATGCAGGTACACAGCCACAGGGCTACATGGAGCTGACAGAGCCAGCCCCTCTGCCTGCATTTTTAGGGGCAAGGGGATCTGCATGCTTCTCCCCTAAGCTGGCAGCTAGACTTTGTAGGTGTGGCGGGGTGACCCAATCACACAGGGTCTTTAGCAATGGCCGTGGACTTACAGAAGAATCTCTGCAGAGGTCTGTAGCTGGTGAATTGCCTACCACTTGGTCCAGGGCTCATTACATTTGGTCTGGACAATTGCGGCAGCCTTCTTCTGAGTCTCCTGAGACTACCTTGCGTTGCTCAGCTCTCCCTGGTGCCCCCTTTGATGGAGGGCTCACTTGAGCCTGAGTGCCTGGGACCCCTCTGTGGAAAACTGCCAGGGCTTCCCAACACAAGGAAACTCAGACTCCTTCCTTCTTGAAAATAAAAGGCCCTGAATCTAGATATTCTCGAACATTCCATGCTCAGGGCCTGGGCTCTGGGGACTTCCCTGATGTACCTCCTTCCTCAGCATTCACAAGGTTGATGTCCCTCTGTGATACTCAGTTTCCCTGTAACTGCCTCGTCAGGAAGCCTCCCTGGACCACCTCCTCCAACACTGCTGATGCCTCCATCAGTCATGTGCCTTGCTCCCTGCTGGTGCTTTTCATCACGGTACTTACTACAGCTGGATGCTCTGACTGGTTGATCTGTATGTTTACTAACTATACAGGCATTGAGTGATGTCTGTTTTTCCTGCCCTGTTTCTTCAGTGTGTCACAAAGGAGACGCTCACTGTGGACTGAGAGAAGAGCAGTTCTAGGTTGGGAAACACCTTTGCCTTCCAAGAGGCTTAAGTGGGGTTTCTCAGGCTTGGTACTATTGACTTGCAGGGCAGCAGCTACATTTATTATCAAGGTGAAGAACCATTCTGTGCACAGCATGATATTTAGCGACATCCCCTTGCCTTCACCAACTAGACACCAGGAAGATGTCCCCTCCCCCAGAGTTGTGATAACCAAACCCCTGTGTGGATGTTGTCACATGTCCTCTGGGATAAACAATGAAACATCTGCCTCCTTTTTGGGGAGAAGAGCTTTCCTGGGCTTTCAAGCCAGGTTTCTTCCTGGAGACTGCAGTTTTCAAGGGTTCCCTGGGTAGATGGGAGCTCTGGGTAGGAGCTGGTGACAGGCTGCTGTTTGGGAATACGAAATGACATCCAGGGTTGCATGATTGTCCCTTTGGAACTCACTGAAAGAGGAGGGTAGATACTCATCCTAAAACAGAAGAGCAGAGAGAGAGGCCCCATGACCTCAGCATGTAGAACCCCATGCTACTCAGATGAGGGTCACGTGTACAGGAGGACACAAAGACCAGACGGACAGGCAGTGGACCTGGGGGTGCAGAGGACAAAGGCAACCCCTCAGACCAGTGCGGGAAAGTGGCTTGCCCCAAGGATGGTTGCCAGAAAACCACCCACAACCAGGACTGGTGGCTGAGGCCTGTCAGCCCAGCTAATCATGAGTCTGAGGCAGGAGGATGGTTGCCAGGTTTGGGGACAAGCATTGCTGAGCCATCTCACAGGCCCCTCAAATAATGTTCTGGAAACAAAAGATATCACAAGCAAAAAATTAATGTGCAGGTGACAGAATAGACATCCAAAGTCCAGGAGGGATTTAGCATTTAGATCATGTAAAGGAGTCCTGAAAACCAACAACTACAGTGACAAGCAGTACAACAGCCACTAAACAACCACAACCATAACAACAACCACAGCAACAACCACCAGCCATAATAAACAGGCACAACCATAACAACAACCACATCAACAATCACCAGTCATAACAACAGGCACCACCATAATAGCAACCATGGTAACAACTACCAATCACAACAGCAACCATAATTATAACAACACTCACAGTAATAACAATCATCAAGCATAACAACCACAACCATAATAGCAACCACATCAACAACCACCAACCACAATTAAAACAAAACCACAATCATAATAACCTCTCAACCATAACAACTACAACCAAAACTAAAACAACAACCATCACCAACACAACCACAACAGTCACTACCACTACAACAACCACAATCATAACAACCACAGCAACAGCCACCAAACAACCATAATAACAACCACAGTCATAACAACCATATCAACATCCCCCCAACCATAACAACTACAGCTACAGTTATAACAATAGCTACCACCACCACACTGTAACAACAACCACTACTACAACAACCATAACTATACCCATAACAGCAGTCACCACCATAACAGCCATAACAACTACCACAACAGCCACTATCACAATAGCTCAAACACACACACACACACACACACACACACACACACACACACACACACAAAACCTCCAATGCATATGAAGCAAACCTGAGATTCATCAATAGTCAATGAAAGGGACATTTCAATGCACTGAGCTTTCTCCTGGCACACACTAGACATTCAACGCTCCACTCTCTGGATAAAAGCTAATGGAGGCCGAAGGACTCCCAGCACTTTAGAGGAGATGCCACCAGAGGCAGCGGAGTCTGGGTGCACTTAGTCAAGAGTGTACACACCCTGGGACACATTGTTCCAAAGCCTCAGGAAGCATGTTTACAAAGTCACCGTGTCAGGGCCAGGGACAAGGCTCAGTGGATAGAGCACTGGGCTCATCTCTAGTGCTGTGTAAATCAGGTGTGGTGGTGCACGCCTGGAATCTCAGCACTTAGGAGGCGAAGGCAGGAGGATCAGAAAGCCAAACTCATCCTTGGCTGTGTAACCAAGTTCAAGGCCCACCTGGACTACAAGAGACCTTGGAAAGAAATCACGACACTGGTCTGTGAGCAGATATGAGAGGGTGCTCTCAGGTGAGTCCACTGAGTACCAGGACTACAAGTGACTTTGAGGGCCTGGGCAGTGAAGAAGGACACACATTGTGAGGACTGGTGAACCCACATCAATGTGAGTAGCTCTCCTGAAGATAAAAAACAACCGTAGAGTCACAGCACAGAGCACATGGGTAAGGTGAAGTGTGCCTAACTGTGCCGGCAGGTAAACCTGTGATCCCATACCCTCAGGAGGACAAGATAAAGAGCATGACGAGTTCAAATCCAGCCTGGGCTACATATTCAAATATGTTCTGGGGGTGGGGGGGAAGGCAAAACACAACAAATAAAAAACAAACAAACGAAAAGTATGAGTTGAGATATAGACACAAAACACCATTTTTTTCAAGATCTCACACAGAAAAAACAAAGCATAAAATCCACTAACCAGGAAACAAGTGCTGCCCATGAGGTAGGGAGCGGTCTCAGGGGAGTGGGAGGGTAAGGAATGAAGAAATGAAGGGGACTGTGGAAAGGGCTGTCAGTAAAGTGCCTTCCTCACAAGTACAGGACCTGAGTCCAATCTCCAGAACCCATGGAAACAAACAAAAACAAAAACCCAGCATTGAAGTATATGTTTAAACCCCCAAGGCTGAAGCAGCAGAGACAGGCAGAGCCCCAGGGCTCACTGGCCAGCCAGCCTAGCCTATTTGGTGAGTTCCCAGCCAATGAGAGAAGCTATCTCTAAACAAATAAATAAAATAAAAAAGGAGGATGCCGCCTAAGGAACATACCCAAGGCTGACCTCTGGTCTCCATATGACACACACACACACATGTGCACATACATCCTGTATTATTCTAGAGAAACAGAACCAATAGGACACATATCTTATATATTAAAATAGACGACATTTTATATATTACGTATGTTAAAAACGTATTTAGTCGGGCGGTGGTGGTGCATGCCTTTAATCCCAGCACTAGGGAGGCAGAGGCAGGCAGATCTCTGTGAGTTCGAGGCCAGTCTGGTCTACAGAGCAAGATCCAGGACAGGCACCAAAGCTACACAGAGAAACCCTGTCTCGAAAAACCAAAAACCAAAACCAAAAACCAAAACCAAACAAACTAACAACCCCCCCCCCCCCAAAGTATTTAACCAGCTTACTCTGAATATAGTCCCAACACCATGAGGCTGAGAATCTGGTAGTTTCTTGGTCCTTGAGGTGTCTCAGCAGTCCCAAGCCGGCACCAAAAATCTGGAGGTTTGTGGAGACTTGAAGGTCCTTAGTTCCTGATGGACGCCTGAAATCGCTGGTACTGACACCAGTGAAGAAATCATCATCGTCGTCGTCGTTATCATCATAATCACCATCAGCAGCAGCAGCAGCAGCAGCAGCGTCAATCAACTCTGCAGCAAGAGGCAAGGCCAAGCCAACAAAAGGCGAGGCATCTTCCTCCCTCCACACCCTTTAATCTGGGCTGCTACCAGTCGGTGCTGCCCACATTAGGGTAGGTCCTCCCACATCAATTAAGAAAATTAAGACAATTCCTCAAGTGAGGCTCCCTGCTCAGGTGATTTTAATTTGTGGCAAGTTCACACACACAGACACACACAGACACACACACACACACAGACACACACACACACACACACACACACACGGCACAACAGGGAAGGAAAGCAAGTCTTGTATTTTCTATGCCGATTTTGTTGTGGCCAGGGAGTGGCTTTCCTCATTTGCCCTTGACCTCTAACCTGGACACACTCTGCCCTGAACTCCTCTTATCTCCCCAAAGATGACTCCCTTCTTACCTGTGGAGTCTGTCTTCCACCTCTGAGAAACCCTCCCTGACCACCCAGGTAAAGCTCTCAGTATAGCCCGCCCCTCCCCATCACTGAACTCATGATTTCCTGTTAGCACTCATGATTGGCTGAAACCTTTTCATTAAAAAAATAAATAAAAATACATTTAGTTGCTTGTCTTGCTTCCATGGTGGGCAAGCTGAGAAGAAGAGGGAGGGACTGAACCAGATCTATCAGGCCAGAGCAAGGAAAAACCCTGGGAAGGCTTTTCTCCAGTGACAGCCACATTCAGTTCAGCAAAGGGAACATTCATTCTGACAGCCGTGGCTATCATCGTGACCTGTGGGAGGCAGAGAGGGATGGGGGAGCTCAGAGCAGAGGTCACAGGGAGAGAAGGCAGTGGCAGCTTGGGCTGCGTCATGATGATGGAACTGAGGAGAGTGGATAGGTTTCTACAAACAGTTCTGTGTGATGCAGTTGGGAATGAGGCCAACAGTGGAAAGGGGAAGGGCCGTATCTTGGGGCACTAAGTCTCATTAAGTTTTCCCTCTCCAGGGCACGGCTCTCTTCTGCATCTCTGCCACCTTAATACCACACAACAGATATGTATGTCAGAGAACAAACCAGCAAAGACCAGGCAGGCAGGGCCCAAGTGTGAACGATTGGAGGGAAGCCTGGCCCTTCTGCATGCAAACCTTCCCACCCCACAGTCACTCCGAGATGGCCTGATAGAAGAAGGTGCCCGCCCCGCTGCACAGAGTGAGGCAGGGGCGGTGGATCCCTTGGTTGAGCCTGACACTTAGCTCTACAGAAGCAGCCGTCCAAGCTGGCATGAATGGGTGAGTGACTGATCAGGCCATATAAGCTGAGTCTTCACTGCCCCCTCCTCTGGCCTTATGCTTCTCCTCAGCCCCAACCACCCACCTGCCCACTCGTTTCGCATGTTTGTTTGTTGATAGACATACTGTCCACCTTCCTCTAGAGAACCTAGAATTTGATTTTAGAATCTGCAATGGAATCCAAGCAAGGATTGGATTGCCCCCTGCCTTCTCCAGCTCTCCCATCCTCCCAGCATCTAGCCTGTCTGACATAGTCCCCTACTTCTGTTTACAGTCGCTCTCCCGGCAGCCCCGCGGCCCGGAGGCTGGTTGTCTTCGCAGCTGTATCTACGCGCAGAGCCTGCATGCAGTAGGCGCTCAGCCTCGTGGTAGCCGGGACGCAGACAGCCCGCCCGGGTGGGCCCCGCGGCCTGGGCCAGGGCCCGGCCGGGCACGGAGGGGTTAAGCCGCGCGCGCTTCCGACCCGCAGGTGGCGCCGTCCCGCCTCGGTGCCACTCGCCGCGCTCCGAAGTGCGGGACAGAATCGCAGCGAGCGCGGAGCCGAAGCTCAGCCCGACTTGTTGATCTCGCGCAGGCAGC
>CABHPP010120527.1:18093-42008 GCA_902168425.1 Peromyscus attwateri | reverse complement strand
AGCGCCCCCCAGGCATTACCCATCTTTGAATACTCATTATCATACAGGCTCAATCGTGTGTGAGCTGCAGAGTTAACTGCTGCCAAAGATCTCAAAGTGGCGCTGGGCTTGCAATCTGTGTGTTCGACACAGAAAAGACCAACAGAAGTCCTAACCCACCCATAGCCAGTAGGCTAAAGGCAACTGAGCCATTCCCTTCCTTAACAAGCCTTACTGCAAATTGGAGTCCTTGTAAGATGGTATCCCCAAATCAAATGGAACTTGAGTTTATAAATTTATACTTTTCAAAGCGAATCGAAATGTATATAACTATTGAATTAAATTTATCATGCCCAATAGAATGAAAGATTAACTAACTGTGGTAGCTACTTTTGCTGCCAGGGTCTCCACTGTGCTAGCTGTAGTAAGCAATTATGAAATGGTAATCATTGGGGGGGGTGATTGTTTGTTTTTCTCTGTTTTTTAAGACAGGGTCTCTCTGTTGTCCAGTCTGGCTCATACCCACTTAACTGTGAACTCTGATCATTCTGTTTCCTATCTTTCAACCTTTCCCTTTTCTCCCCTTTCTTACTGCAAAACTCTGCTGTAATAACTTCCCAACTGGCCCTTCTTTCTTAACTCTAAGAGATGTTTTTCAGTATTTGAAATTTAGATGTGTTTAAATCTAATAGTATTCCTTTTTTAAAAAGATTTATTTATTTATTAATGTATACAATGTTCTGGCATGTGTGCCTACACACCAGAAGAGGGCACCAAATCTCATTATAGGTGGTTGTGAGCCACTATGTGGTTGCTGAGAATTGAATTTAGGACCTTTGGAAGAGCAGCCAGTGCTCTTAACCTATGAGCCATCTCTCCAGCCCAAATCTAATAGTATTTCAATACTTGGTATATTTCTAATATTTCTTACTGAGTTATTCTTTTATTTTTTTATTTATTCTTTGTGTCTTTCACATCATGCATCTTGATCCCATTCATTTCCCCATACCTTCCTATTCAGCCTCTGCCCTTGCAACACCTCTCCCCACCCCCGGAAAATAGAATAAAATTTAAGAGGAAAAACAAAAGAGAGAGGAAAAAATCTCATCACAGAAGCTGTAGTGTGACACAGTGAGTCACACAGTAAACCCTTTTGTCCATGTATCTTTACTTGCAAGTGTTCGTTGCAGAGAGTCACTGGTCTGGTTTAAGTGAGGCCTCTGGTTTCTGCTACACTATCGATGCTGGTCCCTCACTGGAACTCCTTGGTTATCCTGCTGTTGCCCTGTGTTGTGGAAATCCTGCAGCTTTGGGTCTGCAGGACCAACCCCTTCACGTGCTCCAGCAGATCACAGATGGGGTAGATGTTGGGGTGGGCTAACTCATAACCCTGGTTCTGGGCCTGGGTAGTTGCAAGGTGGGTCAGCCCGCCAACTCTCCCTTGTCCTCACCACCAGGGTGAGCTCTCCAGCATTGCCTCCGGCTAGTTCACCTCTTGCAGCAATGAGCAAGGGGCAGGGGCAGTTCTCCTGCTTTCATGCCCTCAGGGTCTGCTCTCCCATACCTAAACCACCAGGGCCAGCTCTACTGTTGTTGCCCAGACAAGGTGCAGAGGTCACTCTCCTGTGTGCTGCAGCTGGTGAGAAACAGGAACAGCCCTCCTACTTTATGACCTCAGGGCCAGCTCTCCTACCCGCCTCAGGCATGATGGGTGGAGGGCATCTCTTCCCTGCCCATGCTGCCATATGGCAGATGAGGGACAGGGACAGATCTCTCATGCTCATGTTCTCGGGCCAGCTCACCTGCACCCCCATAAACAGGATCAGCTTCACTGTGCTGCTCAGATGAGGTGCAGGGCCTTCTTTCTTAAGTATTGCAGCTGGTAAAGGGGAGGGTCAGCTCCCTCGCCATTCTTACCATGTTATGATTATGTTCAGTGAACTATTATAGTCTGACCAATTTAGACAAATGCATTCATAGTATAACCCACACCCAAATTATGTTGATACTTCCATCTTCTTAAAAATTTCTCATATGACCCTGTAGTTACCCCTCCAAAGCAACCACTCAGCTGATGTGAAGAAATGTTTAGTAGGCCAGGTGGTGGTGGCACACACCTTTAATCCCAGCACTCGGGAGGCAGAATCAGGTGGATCTCTGTGAGTTCGAGGCCAGCCTGGTCTACAGAGCAAGATCCAGGACAGGCACCAAAACTACACAGAGAAACCCTGTCTTGAAAAACCAATTGGAAAAAAAAAGTTTAGTATCATTTTTAAATTAATAACACCCCAGAATAAAACACAAAGTAGTATTTTAAAGCTTAAAAATAGGGAGAGGCTACTGGGAGGTGCCTCATTCAGTAATATCAAGAGATATCCAGAACCCACATATCTTAGGGTTTCTATTACTGTGAAGAGACACCATGACCACCAAGACACTAGCAACTCTTAGGAAAACATCTAATTGGGTGGCTTACAGTTTCAGAGGTTTGGTCCATTGTCATCATGGTGGAAATTGTGGCGGCATGCAGGCAGACATGGTGCTGGAGAAGGAGCTGAGAGTCCTACATCTTGACTTGCAGGCAGTAGGAAGTAGTCTGTCTCACTGTGTGTGGCTTGAGCCTATATGAGACCTCAGAGCCCGCCTCCACAGTGACACACTTGCTCCAATAAGACCACACCTACTGCAACAAGGCCATACCTCCTAATAGTGCCATTCTCTTTGTGGGCCATCACACCACATTAAATAAATAAATAGATAAATAATAGATAAAATACGGGGCTGGGGATGTAGCTGTTGGTAGAATACTTGCCTAACAAGCATGAGGCCCTAAATTCAATTCCCAGCATTTCACAAACTGGACTTGGTAGTGCTCACCTGTAATCTCAGCATGTGGGAAGCAGAATCAGAAAGATTAGAAGTTCAAGATCATCCTTGAAGGCCAACAGAGGATACTTCATCTCTTGCTCTGTCACATTCTGTCTTTTGAGACAAAGTCTCACACTAAATGTGAAGCTCACTGATTTGGCAAGGCTAGATGGAGAGCAAACTCCTGGAATCCCTTTCTCAACCCCTCAGTACTGGGTTACATGTACATAGCCACGTCCAGCTTTTATATGGGTATTGGCAGTTCAAACACAGGTCCTCAAACTTGTTCAGTAGGTGCACCATACTTCAAGCCCCTTGATTCATTTTAAAATCTTTTGCCTATTAGACACATGCTGCATATTTAAGAAATTTGTAGCAATTCAGATTTAATTTATATCTATCCATTACCTTAATTAAGCATTATAGATATATTCTGTCAATGTATTTTCATGAGGGATCAAAACAGCTGTCTTTTTTTTTTTTTTAAGAACTTTCTCTAGGTTTTATTTTGGTTTTGGCTTTCTTTAGAATTTGAGAATTGAGAAGGCAATTTTGGATTAACACCTGTCTTAAAAGTTCCAAAATTAGAGAGGGCCATCTGTTTGCATGGTTTGAAATATTTCAAAAATAGGATTTTGTTTGTTTGTTTTGTTAGAGTCTCACTGTATAGCTCTGGCTGCCCTAGAACTCTACATGTAGACTAGGCTGGTGTCCAACTCAGAGCGATCCCCGCTCCTTCTCAAGTGGTGTGATTAAAGGTGTGTGCTCCTATCCCTTACTAAAAATATTTTATCATTACAAGCTGATTTTCTTGTTGTTGTTGTTTTCTCCATGTAGCCCTGGCTGTCCTGGAACTGGCTCTGTAGACCAGGCTAGCCTTGAACTCAGAGATCCACCTGCCTCTGCCTCTTGAGTGCTAGGATTAAAGGCATGTGCTACCATGCCCAGCTTACAAACTGTTTTTTAAAGATTCATTTTTATTGTTTTTAATTACGTGTATGTGCCTGTGTGTAGTTGCCCACTGAGGCCAGAAGTGTCTGATCCCATGGAGCTAGAGTTTTAGGCATTTGTGAGCTGCCTGACATGGTTACTGGGAACCAAACTCAGGTCCTCTGCAAGAGTAGCATATGCTCTTTTAGCCCTACAGACCGATTTTTTTAGCCTATTCTAAAAATTACTGCCACTATGAACATTGTTTTTTTACAAATGTCAAAATAGATAAATGTGAGTGATAATCACTCCAAGAACTTTGAAAAGACTGTATATGGGCAAGGTTGTGTTTTTATTCCATGGATCCCTATAACTTAAATAAGACCCAGTTTAGATTGCTCTGTATTTTCATTATTCTAGTCAAGCACTGAATACCAAAGAATTCAGCCTTGGTAGCTCTGAAGATACGCAGTGTTGACCTAGGTCAACCTTCCTTTGAGGGTACTTTAAAAGTGAGCTCTGTCTCTTACCCTCTTTGCAATAGTTTTCTAAATATAGCCCTGGCATACTCTACATTTTAGAAGTCCTGAGGAGGTCATTCATGAGGTCTGTTTAGTGTCCACCTAACCTCAGTGTCCCTGGACTTTTGTCAGGCTTCATGCTGAAAATTCAGAGAGTGTATTTTAAAATATGCCGTTGTCAAAGAAATGAAACTGTAGCTGCTTGTAGACCTGGATTCTGGTGAAAGTAAAATAAGTACATTTGAAAAAACAGTGAATGTTAATTTTTACAAGCTTTTGGGAAAACATAGTAACATTATGCTATCATAAACCTCTTAAAACTGCAAAGCTTTTGACCTAGAACTGTCACTTACTGAAATCTTCTCTGAAGAAATAATCAAATACTCAGACAAAGATTTATGTATTTAGTAGTCTGTAGAGGAGAGCAATTACAGATCCTGAAGCCAGGTTGCCTCGATTCAAATTCAAGGTCTCTTACTTGGAGCCATTATGGTTTGCTTAATCCTTATGTGTTTCTCAGTGTCTCTATCTATAAAAATAAGTAATAGTTCCAACCTTGTAGAGTTCTTGTAAAAGAATAATGGCCCCTCAGTATCAGTCAGTTACCACAGCAGTTGTGTGTAACACCATCCCCCAAACTCTGTGGCGTACAACAAGTACTTATTCTCCCTCACACATGGACACTCAGCAGATATTCTCTGCTGAGCTTGCCCCTAGGACATGGGTATGGTGTCATGTAGACTGTGTTGTTACTCTTTAGAGGTCAGTAACCTACCAGGGACGTGTTTTTCTCTTGGCAGTCCTGCTGCACACTGTCTTTGCACTGCATTCAGTAACAGACACTAGTCAAAGCACATCACATGCTGAGCCGACAGCCATGAGGCAGAGGAGAGAATGAATCTTCCAGACAGCATGACGTTAGCAGTTTCTTTCTGTAATGATCCAATGATTTGTAAACATTTGCTTTGCTGGCATATGGTCTCTACAACCACTGGACTCCACTGTTACAGAATAGAAGCTGCCTTAGTTAACATGTCAGTGAATGGGGTAATGACTGTAATTTAATACAATCATGTTTATAAAAGCAGGTAGCACCTTGGCTAGTAGGCCAGAGTTTTCTAATCTTGACTAACTTATTCTAATGGCTCAGAAATTTTAAGAGGATTGTAGATGTAACCGACCGCCTTATTAAATAAGAAACACAGAGCCAATGTAAAGGTGAAAGCCCAAGAGGTCAGAGCTAGAAGCTTACCCGCTTTCCACCAGCTAGCTTCTTCCGCCAAGAGACCTCTCCGAAAAGGGGCGTTTCTTCCTGTGTGGTTGATTTATAAAGAGTTCTGGTTCTTCCTTCTCATTGGTTATAAACACAACTACGTGGCTGTCTCGTCACTGCCTCTCTGTCCAGACCTCCCAAGTTTTCTATGGTTGGTATTGAGATCAAGGGCGTGTGTCTCCAATGCTAGCTGTATCCTTGAACACACAGAGATCTACCTAGTTCTGCTTACCAAGTGCTGGGATTAAAGGCGTGCACCACCACCGCCCTGGCTTTCGCTATGGCTTGCTAATAGCTCTGACCCCTAAACAACTTTATTTATTAACATACAAATAAAATCACATTTCAGTACAAATAAAATACCACTATAGAGGATTAAATAAATTAACATATCTAAAGTGTTTATCGGTTCCAGATGTGGAACAACACTAGCAAATATTGACCATCATTAATGTTGGTTTTATGTGGTGGCGCAATGATATTCATTAAGCAGTGCTGTTACCTTTTGAGAAAAGCCACGAGGCACGACAAAACCCACTATCAGAGTTTATTAGGAGGAGGGAGGGACAGGACAGAATGTGATCAGGCCTGTGGAAGACATGTGCAGGGAGAGAGGCAGGGGAGAAGAAAAAGAGGGAGGAGTCTGTGACCCGCTTTTTATGGATTCCCCTGCACATGTGCATAGGGCTTACAGAGCTACGCCATGCATGTGAATGGATTGATTATGCAGGATGTAAAGCCCTGGAATGACTAAGCATCTGAACAGTGCATATGCAGTCATGTAGCTGGGGGAGTGGCCAGGAATTCCAACAGTTAATAGTATTGTTTTTGTTACTACAGCAGATATTGGAAAAAATAAATGTCCAGTGTACAGATAGGGTCAAATACATTATGTCACACTCATACTTTAAATGGCTGTGCATTCATTTAGATTTAAATACCATTTAAAAATAACTAAGGGGAGGGGCTGGCTCGGTGGTGAAGAGTATTTGCTGTGCAACCATGAGGGCCCGAGTTCTAATTCCTAGAACTCAAGTAAAAACCTGGGCATGGTTGCACTCATTCCTGGAACCCCAGCCCTAGGATAGGAGAACAGAGACAAGAGGGTTGTTGCGGATTGCTGGCTCTAGCCGAGCCCCAAGTTCAGTGAGAGACCCTGTCTCAAGGGAATAAAGCAGAGCGTGACAGAGCAAGACACTTGGTGTCTTCTTCTGGCCTCTGCTTAGGCAGGCACACACACACATGAATTCACGTGCACACACATTCACAGCATGTATACACATACAGACACATACACTAAAAAAAAATCATTTTTTTAGTCTAAGAGGAAGGCTGGAAAGATTACTCAGTGGCTAAGAGTGTCTCTTGGTCTTCCAGAGGACCCCAGTTTGTTTCACACTGCTTACATCATCAGAGGGCTTACAATCACTTTCACTCCAGCATCCAGACTTGTGGGGGGTCCCTGCAGGTGTCATGGGGGAAGCAAACCATGTGAAGAGATAAGAGTGAAAACCCGCTGCAGATTGACTTCATAAGCCTGGATCAGACTTCAGGGAGTCCAATGCCAGGCAGTTCAGTGTCAGCATATTTAAACACAGCACAATTTGGGGGAAGGTTTCTAAGCAACAATCAGTTCAATCAGTCCAGTTCCAGGTGCACAAAAAAGCTTAAGGTGTGACTACACAGAGACTCTTTCACACAGTACATGCTTAGAATCTAGTGGGGTCTCTGACCGAAAACATAGAGGTCAGCAGGCCATAAAGTACTTGTGACATCTACCCTCCCTACCCTAATGCTGTAGGCAGGGAAGAATCTGGCATAGTAGTTCTGGGGAGTTAGGGTGAGGTCTGTCCCTTTAGATAGCAAAAAGGTCACAAGGACATTAGCAACCTCTGCTCTCACCTCTCTGGATGGATGCAGGTATTTGATTTGTGTCTCCTCCATTGAGGAGACAGCCCTGCATAATTAACATTCCTGGTTCTCCTAGTGCTTGTCTGTGAGTATGAGGACCTCTGCACCCCCAACACAGACATACGTGGCGTACACTATACAGACGCCCCTCAGTGAGCCACCCCTCCTGGCATCGTGCGCACATGTGATTCTGTCCTTCATTTTTTTCTCAGCTGGTCTTGTTTAACCAAAAGAATGCTTCACACATGGTATAGCTTCCACTTGGACATTTTAGAGCACTTGTTTCAGGAAAATCAGCTCTCATGTAAGAATTTCTTTAATCCCAGTACTCTGGAGACAAAGGCAGGCAGATCTCTTGAGATTGAGGCTAGCTAAGTCTATATAGTCAGTTCTAGGACAGGTAGCTATGTAGACCCTGTCTCAAAAACAAACCACAGTAGTGTCAGCAATAGTTTAAAAAAGAAGCAAATTGCTATTTTTGTAATCACTCTGGGGTTTGTGGGTTTTCTGTTTGGCCGTTTTTGAGGTGTGTACATATGTGTAGGCATGTCCCACCATGCATGCCCTTTGTGTGGAGGTCATAACATGACTTGTGGGAGGGAGTACGTTTTCTCTTTCTGTCATGTGAATTCTGGGGCTTGAACTCAGGTCAGTGGCAGGCTTGGTGGCAAGCCTTCTTTTCCCACTGAACCATGTCACCAGCCTTGCCCCTCCCCCCTACATTTTCTTTTATTGGATGAGTGTTTTACCCACACACATCTACACCACTTGCACACAGTGCCTGTGAAGGTCAGAAAACGGTGTTGGCTCCTCAGACAACTGGAGTCACAGATGGTTGTCACCCACCATGTGGGTGCTGGGACTTGAACCTGGGTCATCTGGAGAGCAGCCAGTTCTCTTAACAGGATCTCATGTCACCCAGGCTGGCCCCAAACTTGCTGTATAGCCAGCTGAGTTTACCTTACACTCCTGATCTTACTGCCTTTACCTCTCCAGGGCTAGGAGTACAGATGGCTCGGGGCCTTGTGCCCAACCACACCACTGTGTGGCGTGGGACTGACAGAGAAAGGTTATTTATTATGTGCGTATTTCCATCTCCAGTGACTTCTTTTCTTTCGGTTTTTCGAGACAGAGTTTCTCTGTGTAGTTTTGGTGCCTGTCCTGGATCTTGCTCCGTAGACCAGGCTGGCCTCAAACTCACAGAGATCCACCTGGCTCTGCCTCCCAAGCACCTGGATTAAAGGTGTGCACCACCACCGCCCGGCCACTAGGACGTAATTTTAAACACTAGGATGTAATTTTAAACAGTTAAGCATAAACAAAAATTTCAGACTGTATTTCTTAATCAAAGTCTAGATTTTCTAGGTAATTGTTATAAATCAGACCACCAGAAACATTTTAGCAAATGCCACATGGGGAAAATCAGTTTAGTAGAGATGTAATTTGTAGCTATTTCTATCTTCAGTCATCATTTTAAAACATAAGGCTGCTTATCTGCAGATATTAAGGGATACATAAAGGTCATTGCACTATTTTTATACATAAGACCCAGTAATTTCTGGAGCATGCTGGATAAAAACGTGTTGTGCTTCTTTGGTCATGATGTCTACAGCAGGTGATGCTCAGCCCCCTGCTGGGGACACCATTAATCTGACTTCCTCTACAATGTGCTTGGCCTTCTGTGTGTGGTAAGCATTCAGGGAATACCTCAGGTCGAACATATGCCAGGGGACATGGGGAAATACAGCTCATGGAGAGAGAAGAGCAAAATACTGTTACCCCAGGACCTTCTTTTCACATCATTGAGTATTGTGTCATTCTTCAAATTATCAATTGTCTCACAAGTATTAGAGGTACTTTGGTGGATTTGGAGGTTAGTTTGGTGGTAGAGTGCTTGTCTAGCAGACACAGAACCCTGGGTCTGGTCCCCATCATAAAAAATTAGAATGGAGGAGAGAGGGAGAGAGAGAGAGAAAGGGAGCATGCTGGCAGAATGGCTTGGCTAGTACAGGTGCCTGCTGCCAAACTGAGGACCTGAATTCAGTCCCTGGACCACCATCCATGTTTGTGGCCCTCAAACACACACACATGCACACTCTTAATGGGGAAAATGTAGAAAAAGGAAAAACTTTGACTTGTCTCACAAATACCATTTTCTCTTTGTTTCATTTTGTTTTGTTTTGAGACAGGGTCTCACTATGTAGCCCTAGCTGATCTAGAACTCTCTATGAAAACCAGGCTAGCCTTGAACTCAGAGA
Organism: Peromyscus attwateri; assembly: GCA_902168425.1. Classification (NCBI taxonomy): domain Eukaryota; kingdom Metazoa; phylum Chordata; class Mammalia; order Rodentia; family Cricetidae; genus Peromyscus; species Peromyscus attwateri. The sequence goes on along the minus strand of CABHPP010120527.1, from coordinate 32,268 downwards.
TCAGACTACCTCTGCCTCCCATGGGCTGGGATTAAATTGTGTTTAATTTATCAACACCGGCCTTCAAATTTAATTTTCTTAATTTTTTTTGAAATTAAAATTTTATCATTTTTCCTTTTCCCTTACCTCAGACCCTTCCCATGTACAACTCCCCTCAAATTCATGGCCTCTTTTTCTTTAATTGTACACATATATGTAATATATTCCTAAATATGCAACCTGCTCAGTCTGTATAATGTTATGTGTATGAATATGATTTCAGGATTTACCATGTGGTATTGTGAATAACCAATCAATGTACCTTTTCCTGGGGAAGACTGTTCATCCCACTCAGCATTCCTTAGTTGCCTGTAGGTCTTTCTCTGGGTTGTGGCCCTGTGAGCTTTCCCTTCAGTGTTAGCACGTCTGTTGGTGTCCTCCTTGTTCAGGTCTTTGTTCTTTGGTGTTTTGTTTTTTTGTTTGTTTTGTTTATTTGGTTTTTTTTTTTTACAGTTTTTTTTTAATTTGAGTCAGAACTCTAAAAAGATTCCTATGTTGTAATAATTTGCTGTATATTTGCTTAAATATTTGCTTAACAATTTTTCAGTCTGTAAGTTTCTCCTTCTCTTTCTTGCTCTGCCCCTTGTAATTTGTTGAAGAAATGACTTCTTTGTATTGCGATATTTCCCGCAGCCTGGAGTTTGCCTCAAACTGTCACTTGCTTCAAGTTCTACCTCTGTCTCCACCATTTCCGGTGGACTGGTGGTTGCAGCTAGAGACTTGATCAGATCCCGATCTTGGCTTCTTTTTGGCAGGTCAGAGAGAAGGCTGTAGCCAGTGGCAGCATTGTTGGTCTCTTGCATCGTGACTTGAAATAGATTTTAGCTTATGTTTTTTTAGTATTTGCTCTGTGCACAGCAATGTGCTCATGCTTTGCAGTCATGTGTCTTTAATCTTAGTGGGGTCTAATGCTAGCACATGCCAATTTATAGCTGAAGATCAGACTTCCTGTTACGACCAAGTAATCTCAAAGTTTTTTAGACAGACTTCTTGGTTCCATTGTGTTGCATGTGATTTAGCTTTTTTATGAGTACACCTAGTGCTACATAAAAATATTTTGCATTAAAAGCTCTCGTATACCGGGCGGTGGCATACTTCTTTAATCTCAGCACGCGAGAGGCAGAGGCAGGCAGATCTTTGTGAATTTGAGGCCAGCTTGGTCTACAGAGTTCCAGGACAGCCAAGACTACACAGAGAAATCCTGTCTTCAAAAACAAAAACAAACAAACAAAAATCTCTTTTACATTTAGTATTAAAACCCAAAAACCTACGATCTGACTGAATTATTGTGCTCAAGCTTTCGGTACAGGGTTTTCGCTGTCTGTGAAAACTCACAAGGACAGGTGTGTGACAGTTTGGTATTTTCCTTTAAACTCACTGTCTTCTGCAGGTGCACCGTGGCTCTCTCATCTCTCTCTGCTTTTTTTTTTTTTTTTTTTTTTTTCATGCTCATAGTGCTCACAGTATTCTATTGTTTCCCAAATGTGAGAAACTGGCTCGGGATTGTAGAAGCAAAACTAGCTTTTCATTGTCTGTGTGCGTCTTTAATTTATTATGCTCAGTTCTCTCTGTAGACCTCAGTTCTACTGTTTATTAAATCAAACCGAAGGAACTCTGAATCTAAAAAGTAAATATCAAAGTAAAGCCACATTAGAAGATGAAGCAGCTTGATCTGTGGTGATGTAGAAAGGCACCAATGGCTGCGGCCAGATAGCAGAGCAGTGCAAAGAGGATCCTGTTGTGTGGCTTTACTAGTTGACATGCAAGGAGTAATTAACAAAACAGTGCAAAGAGGATCCTGTTGTGTGGCTTTACTAGTTGACATGCAAGGAGTAATTTATGCTTTTCTATTCATTTTCCTTTTTTGTTTGTTTTTTCTTCTTTTGAGTCAGAATCTTATATAGCCTAGATTGGCAACTCAGTGTAACTAAAGATGACCTTGGGCTTCTGATTCTCCTGCTTCCACATCCCAAGTGCTAGAATTACGGGCATACACCGTACCTGGCTAACTCATTCCTTTTGTTATCATTGTTGTTTTTTGTTTTTCAAGACAGTTTCTCTGTGTAGTCCTGGCTGTCCTGGAACTTGCTCTGTAGACCAGGGTAGCCTTGAACTCACAGAGATCAGCCTGTCTCTGCCTTCCAAGTGCTGGGATCAAAGGCTTGCACCAGCAGCAGCTGGATAAAATATCTTACTGTTACTATGTTTATTCATAAAGCCCTTTAAAATTCTCATCTGAAACAGTGTTTGGTCAGTTTCTAATAAAGGGAAGCTGTAGCTCTCATTTCCTGGTCTCGGAGTATCACTGTGCTGTCCTGAATAAGTCGCTCTGGTAGTGGCATTTGAAAGCATACTAAAGGATATTTTGTTCGCTTTTCCTTGGCCACACATGGGAACTTGCTTTTCTAAGACCTGTGTTTGGGCTCCTTGAAAATGCGCTTTGTTCTAGAAGTGCCATATGAAAGCCTAGACTGTACATTGAGCCTCTCTAAGCAAGGAGAGTGCCCGTTCAGGGCAGTGAGTGCTAGCTTGCTGCTGAATGAGTGATTGTCATGTGTCCTTCACTTGCAGGCTCGTCTCTCATACGTACGGGTGAAGTATCTTTTCTTTTCCTGGTTGGTGGTTTTTGTTGGAAGCTGGATCATATATGTGCAGTATTCAACCTATACAGAGCTGTGCAGAGGGAAGGACTGTAAGAAGATCATAGTGAGTATTTTAAATTTTTTAGTTTTTTGAAAAACCTCCTGTAACCAACTATAGTTACTACGTAAGGACTGACTAATAAATGTCTTTAACAGTAAAGGCAATTTGATCTAACACTTGTGCTGAACTCCCTAACTTTTTGATAAATTTAGTACTCAGAATTCTAAATATATAGTACAGGTAAGTCAGTGTATCAGCGTGGAAGCAACATCAATGTAAAAAGGGGGTTTGTTTTAGTTTTCAAATATATTTGAAATTTGGGTTATTATATATTAGATTTTTTTAATGTTTAGGGTATAAGAGTGCTATGTATAGACTTTCTAGAATACTTTTGTTTGTTTTTTGTTTGTTTTTGAGACAAGATTTCTCTGTGTAGCCCTGGCTGTCCTGGAACTCACTCTGTAAACCAGGCTGGCCTTGAACTCAGAGATGTGCATGTCTCTGCCTCTCAAATGCTGGGATTAAAGGCATGTGCTGCCATGCCCATCTTAGAATACATATTTTTAATAAATGGAATCATATCAAACACAAAACTTTATCTAAAGGGTATATATTTATCACTTAATTTTTCTCCTAGTGATTTAATATATTTTATATAAATAACTTTATCAATTCAAGATTAATAGCAGTATTTACTAGTTGTAGAGCACTCATACTTTAAATACTTGAGGCTTTGACTAAGTTAACTCCTTATTTTCTACTAATACCTTTCAGTATACTTCAAAACACTTATTTCAGAACCATATATTTATTTTTGTTCTTTTTTATGGGACTCTGGCTCAAACCAAGGACCTCAGGCATCCAAACAGGTGCTTACCTCCAAACTGTACCCATCTTATAAAACTGCAAAATTTTTAGAGGTGGGGGAGCTCACACATACGTGCGTGCATGCGTACGTGTGTGTGTGTGTGTGTGTGTGTGTGTGTGTGTGTGTACACGTACATGCATGTGTGCTTGCTCCTGGGTGTGCAAGCATGTGGCTTTGAATGTCAGAGGACAACTTTCAGTTTTCTCCTTCCTCCATGTTCCTGTTTCTGCCATTGCTCGATGCTGTGCTGTCTGTGTGAGCTTCTGGCTAATTCTCCTTGTTCTCTCTTAGCTCACCTTAGGAGTGCTGAGGTAACTGATGTGTGAGCTGCTGCATCTGGCATTTCACATGTGTTTTGGGATTGAACTTAGATCATCAGAGTTATATGCCAAGCACTTTTACCCACTTTTTACCCATCTTGCTGGCCCCATCATACAACTATATTTTTAATAATAATGGCTTGTGGGGCTGGAGAGATGGCTCAGAGGTTAAGAGCGCTGCTTGCTCTTCCAAAGGTCCTGAGTTCAATTCCCAGCAACCACATGGAGGCTCACAACCATCTGTAAGGAGATCTGGCGCCCTCTTCTGGCCTGCAGAGATACATGCAGGCAGAATACTGTATACATAATAAATAAATCTTTAAAAAAAAAAAAAAAAAATAATGGCTTGTGACTGCTGAGCATGATGGCGACTGAGGCAGGAGCATCATAAGTTCACTGTAAGACTGGGATACATGATGAGAAACTATCTCAAAAGAAGAGGAAGAGAAGAAAAGGAAGAAGGAGGAAGAGCAGGAGGAGGACTAGTTCTTAAGATTCCAGTAGTTATAAGTCATTAAAGGTTCTGTAATTAGTGGATGTCACTTTACCCAGGCCAGCTGCCTCGGTGTGTGTATACAACAGGAACAGTGTATATCGCTCTTACAGAGCCAGTAGTTGAACGGAGATGAAAATAAGTAAATGTAGTGAAATAAGTTATCAGGCTGGGAGATGGCCCAGTGGGTAAAGTTCTTGAGTTTGGATCCACAACACCAACATAGAAAGCCATGCACAGAGATGCAGGCCTATAATCTCAGTCAGGGAGGCAGAGATAGGACTCAGGTGCTCAATGGCCGGTCAGTCTAGCTAATCCATGAGATCAAATAAGGTAGGGAATGATAGAAGACATTTAATATCACTGATGGTCTCCGTATGCAGGCATACCCACACTTTTAAGTCTAAAGTACATCATTTTCTTACAGCTTTTTTTTTTAATGTAGTTACTTTGCATTTGGCTCCTGAGGAATAAAACTTGAGGTAGTTTTCTGGCCTCCAAAAGTATGCACCTGTGCATATGCGCACGTGCGCGCGTGCACACACACACACACACACACACACACACACACACACACACACAACTCTAGAACTGGGATGGCCTTGCAAATGTCCATTCAGCCCTTTAACCCTGCTACTGGCCAGTTTGTGGACATAGACTTCCACCCTCACAAAGAGGTGTGGAGTGAGCAAGGTCCCACTCTAGCTGAAAGCAGGTCCTAGAACAGAGAAGTTACTACTTCTACTCCAGCAGCTGTTTGATTATCTGCTCAAGTCCTGAAGAAGGAGTTTTGTGTGGCTCACTGTGGGATCATCTGCAGTGTATTTAAATTTGCTGTTGGTAATTACATCAAATGTAAATGGACCAGGTATTTTCAGTACAAAGTTTGTCGGCTGTATTCTAAAAATCAAAAATCAAAGTTCAGTGTAGTAGCGTTGGCCTGTAATTGGAGCACTTAGAAGGATCAATGTAGAGTGTGTAGCAAATTCAAGGGCAGCCTGAGATACAGAGTGAGACCCTGCCTCAAAACAAAAACAAAAACAAATAACTTATTTGAGAGACATATCTTAAATGTTTTAAAAGTTGAAAGTTAAAAAAAAAAAAAAAAAAAAAAAAAAAAGAAGAAGCCAGTCACTTGTGGCGCACGCCTTTAATCCCAGCACTTGGAAGACAGAGAGAAGCAGGCGGATATCTGTGAGTTTTAGGCCAGCCTGAACTACGAAGCAAGTTCCAGGACAGCTAGGACTGTTACACAGAGAAACTCTTTCTCGAAAAATAAAAAATAAAATAAAAATAAGAAAAAACTATTCATGCAGATATTAAAATTCTAACAATATATATGTAGAAAAAAATCTGAACCAGCCCTCACTGCCTTAAAATGTAATACATTTTAGATTTATCCTCCAGTGTTTTAGTTGTGTAATATTTGCCTAAGGAGTTGCCTGGTTTTTCAAAATTTTCAATAATGTGTACACCTTATTCTGTCCCGGTCATTCTTATTTTGAAATGTGGCGTCTAAGAGTATTGTCTCTGTCTTGTATATTACTACAACTGCTGTTCTTTTACTTAAGTAGACTGAACTGAGCCTGGGATGGACGAGACTGTTTCAAAAGTAAACAAACAAAACCCATAGGATGGGCTGTGAGGAAGGGCAGGCTGGAATTCAGGTGTGGACTGAAAATGCTGTCCATCACAGAAGGTGCAGAATTGCTTTTAAGTCCCTTCATTTGACTGACTCAGGAACACTCTAGTTAGCTAGAACAATATCCCAAAGTCAAATGATGAAGGACGTAACTACAACAAACCTTCACAGCAACACCCAGACTACATTAATAACTGCAAATTGACCAAAAAAAAATCATAGTCAGGTATGGTGGCACCCCCTGTAATCTCAGGACTAAATACTGGGGCAAGATGATTTCAAATTTGAGCTAGCCTGAGGTACAGTAAGACCCTTTTTAAAAGTGGAGTTTAGGTGGAGAGAGGGGATAACTCAGTGGGGAAAGTACTATCCATGTAGGCCTAAGAATCTGAGTTCAGGGGCTGGAGAGATGGCTCAAAGGTCAAGAGCACTGATTGCTTGCTCTTCCAGAGGACCCTGGTTCAATTCCCAGCACCCACATGGCAGCTCACAACTGTCTGTAACTCCAGTTCCTGGAGACTCAACACCCATGGCAAAACACGAATGTACATGAAATAAAAATAAGTTAATTAAAAAAAAGAATCTGGCCAGGTGGTGGTGGCGCACACCTTTAATCCCAGCACTTGGGAGGCAGAGGCAGGCGGATCTCTGTGAGTTCGAGGCTGGTCTGCAAAGCGAGTTCCAGGAAAGGCACAAAGCTACACAGAGAAACGCTGTCTTGAAAAACCAAAAAAAAAAAAAAAAAGAATCTGAGTTCAATCTCTGGGACTCATGGAAAGATGGGAGGGGAGAATTGAATTCACAGTTATCTTCTGACCTTCACACAATTGCCATGGTGCTCATGCACCTACCCCCCTCTCAAATAACAAAATATATTTTAAAAAGCACTTGGAGAGTGAAGGCAGAAGAATAGGAAGTCTATCTATTTGGCTCCATAGTGAGTTTGAGGCCAGCCTAGGCTACATGAGACCCAGTCTCAAGTACCAAACTTCAGCAACAAAAGACCATCACATCAGGTTAAAATGACTTAGTTTGTACTACAAATAGTTGTACTATAAAAATCTAAAGAAAGAAGGCTTTGTGAACAGAGAGACCATTGTCGATAGAATGGTAAAGAAAAGCTTATAGAGAAGGTAGTACCTCTTGGGAGGCAGAGGCAGTGGATGTCTGTGAGCTGAAGGCCAGACTGGTTTATATAGCAAGTTCCAGGACAGCCAGGGCTGCATAGTAACACCCATCAAAACAAAACTTCCCAGAGCCTTACAGAATAGGAAGGATCTGGAGTCACAGTAGGGAAGCCACTTCTAAAAAATGAGAGCAACCACTAACCCTGGTCAGAAGGAGCCTCTCCTCCAGTTAGGCTCCCTGTCCACTAATAATAATTCTAATTCCCTAACTGCTCTATATTTCAGTCAATCCTGTTTGGTGCCCAACCATATAGAAATCTTGTGTAATTGGACTCTGTAGGCAGGATTTCCTAGACATTCCCTGTTTCATTAGCTGGAGCAGAAGTACTTCTCTTCTGTGCATTTCTCAGGACCACAGAGTTCCATCCTGAGTCCTCTGACTGGCTCCTCTGATGGGAGTTCAGGGTCCTGTCTGTAGTTCTTGAAGTGTGCCCCTGGCACACTTTAGTGGGCCTCTGTGAGTATTAAAAGGAACATACCTTTTTTTTTTTTTTGGTTTTTTGAGACAGGGTTTCTCTGTGTAGCTTTGGAGTCTTTCCTGGAACTCACTCTGTAGCCCAGGCTGGCCTCAAACTCACGGAGATCCGTCTGCCTCTGCCTCCCGAGTGCTGGGATTAAAGGCGTGCGCCACCACCGCCCGGTTCCGAACATACCTTTTAAACAGAAGCACTAAATGATAGCAGGGACTCTAAATTTAATCAGTCTCTTTTGAGATTCAATTCCCAAGGATAATAGTTTGTTACTTAAAACAATAATCATAAGATATACTAAATTGAAGCCATTAGGAGCCATATTCTTGTTTAGACAGTAATGCATAACAGTATTTCATTTAGCTTTGCCTTGCTTGGGCATCTTTAATATGTGAGAGGAAGTCAGTAGAGGAAAAAATGGAAAAGCTCAAGACAGAGTACTGAAAGTGGTGAAGACTGGCAATACTTAGACAGAAGCTAGAGAAAAAAACCTAGCTCTGCTTTCTGTGTCTGTGTGCCTGTGTGTGTCTGTGTGTCCTTGTGTTTGCCTGTGTGTGTCTGTCTATCTGCATGTGTGTGTCTCTGTGTGTGTCTGTGTGCCTTATATCTGTGTCTCTGGGGAGTGATTGGAATCTATGTATCTGTATTTGTGTATATGTGTGCCCATATGTGTCTATGTCTTGTGTGTATGTCTCTGTGTGTGCTTGGGTTTTAGACTTGTTAAGAAGCAGCAATCTGAAAGTGACATCTGAAGTACATTTTTAGAACATAGATTTTTGAAAATATTTAAAAGCCAAGTACTATACATATATTTCTTGTTATTGCCCCCTTGTGGTCCAGTCTGTAGTTTAGGGCAGAAATCTCTCAAGCCAAATGGTTTTTATAAAAAGAAAGGTAAATAGTGCCCTCTTCTGGTACTATGAGATATGTGCAAGCAAAGGCAAAATGTGTTGTTTATTAGAATAGTAATTAGTCTTAGGACTTTTAATTATTTAAAAATTATCTAATAACTTGGTTATTTTGATGTACAGCTGAATACTTTTGTAGATATTACTTAGAGTGGTTGTAGTTTTATGAAGCCAACTGCTTTTTCACACTGTATGTGGGACTTTGCCTTTGATTTATGATAGGAAACCACAAGCTGAAGAGCCTGTTCTCTGTGACTGCCCCTTTGATGCAGGACTGGCTTGAGGCCCGTGCTCACAACAAGAAATCTGATTCTTACAGCTGAATACTGGACTAGTCGCTGCTTAGTGATTTACTAATGAGAGACTTTGTACTAAGAAAACAAAAAGGAACTTAGATATTATGGGAAAGTAATAAATTTTTCTTAGTGATTTTATAAAAAGGGAATACAGCTATATTGTCCATTCTCAGCTGTTTACTTGAACTCCTCAGGGAACAGCTGGGACTGCAGGGACACACCCCTGCCTTTGACTCCCATGGAATTTTAAAGTCAAAGTTACTACATTCTTTATGTTGGAAACTTAACAAACATTTGCTGAGTACTTCCAGGACTGTGCAGTGTACTCCAAGGGCAGGGGTACTTCAAAGATGCCCGACACAGTTTGTGCCTTTAAGTTATCTTATGTTCCAGTAGACAAGATAGCTAGGCTGCGAATGATGTTAGATTTGGGGATGCAAGTAAAAAGGGGAGGCCCAGGAGCATGTGGCGATTATTCATTTGGAAAGGGAAGTGTTCAGAAGGGGCAATTTTTTAAACCGAGTGACCTTGGGATTGGAGAATTGAAGGTCAGGACAGCGGGAGGAGGCAGCTGTCAGTCCCCCGAAGCTAGCTCTCTATGACAGAACCGCTGTGCCTAGGGAGAGCGCAGTATGTGCTCCTCAGGTGCTTCTACCTGTGTTTGATGATGGTGTCAGGCATGGCGCAGAGCCCTGAAAAGACAGCATGGGACTTGTGGCTCCATCTCAGGTGGCTTCTGTGAAGGGAGGGAGGGAGGTGACCAGAGACCTTCTGTGGAGACTCTAGGAGGGGCGTCTGACTGAGTCAGTCTTAAACCTGCTGTGTTAATTCCAGTCCAGCTTGTCAGCCTAGTTCTTTACCTTGCTGGTTAAAAGCACAGGCTCTGGAGGCTGACTCTTCCAGGATCCATTTTCCATGCCCACAAACAAAACAGAGGATCTCCTCGACCTATTTTCTTTGGAGCAAAAGAAAGAGTTTTGATTACTGATACAGTTTCTGTTGGGTATGCAGTATTGGGAATGACCCCTCATGCATGCTAGGCAAACACTTCACTATTGGTTCAGGTCTGTGTGTGTCTTCCTTTTTTTCATTAACTTCTTAGGGTAGTTTCTTAGTTACCTTTTTATTGATGTGATAAGACACACTTATCACATGACCAAGGCAATTTATAGACAAGTTTATGGTTTCAGAGGGTGAGTCCATGACTTCATATTGGAAGCATGGCATTAGGAAGGCAGGCATGGTGCTGGAGCAGTAGCTGAAACATTACAGTCTTATCCTCGAGTAACTGGAAATGGCATGGGCTTTGAGATGTCAAAGCCACCCCCCCAGTGACACACCTCTTCCAACACAGACACACTTCCTAATCTTTCCCAAACAGTTCAACCAGCCGGGGACCAAGTATTCAAACATGCATCTATGTGGCTAGGTAGCAAAGTAATAGGTTTCTCATGGCGTCGTCATACAAATGTATCATATGCTATGTACTAATTCTTTCCCTCATTGCTTCCTTGTGCTTCCTCCTTCAGCAATGCCCTTTCCCCGCCAGTTCTGATTTCGTTATTGGAAACATCCATTAGTAGCCAGGTTGCTCATGCCGACAGCCCCAGCACTTGGGAGGCCAGTCTGGAGGATTGCCCCATGTTCAAGCCTGGGTATTTACTTAGCTCCAGGTCAGCCTGGAGTGCGGAGTGGGAACTTGTCTAGGACAGATTTTCTTAAATGGTTTATTAATTTTGTTCAGCTTTGCTGCTTCTTCTGGCATTGTTTTTGTTATTTATATTTTTGTAAAAAATTGTTCAAATATATTGCCGTAAAGTTGTTTGTATTTTTCACGACTGCTACCCAGCGCTTCCCTGTTCATGTTTGTTCTTCCTCCTCTCCTGTATTCATGGTCAGTCTTGCTAAGGCTTCTTTATCTAAGTTTTTAAGATGGAGCTTTGGATAACCCTGGGTTTTCCTGTACTTGTTATCTTTGCTCCTGTACCTCTGCATCTTGAGGAGTTTACTCTGCTGCCATTCGTGCTGGGGTTTTGTGAGCCTCTTTAGGCTTAATGCAGTTTAAGCCTTAAGTTTGAGCATCTTTAATGCTTAAGTGTAGTTTCATGTTTTTTCAGCCTTGCATTTAAAGCTGTAAATTCCCCTCTAAGAGATGCTACTTGTATCCTACAAGTTTTAATTGTTCCATTCTGAATATTTTGCATTTTCATTTTGAATTCTACCTCAACCCAAATTATTCAGGAATGTGCCTTGAAGTTTCCTTTTAGATTTCTTCTTCCTCCTTCCTCCCTTCTCTCCTTTTCCTCTTCCTCTTCCTCTTCCCCCTCCTCTTTAAAAGTAGGGTTTCATTCTAGTCCAGGCTGGCCTAGAAGTCACCTTGTAGCCCAAGCTGCTGTGATGAACTCTTACTCCGAGTGCCCATCTTCCTTTACTTCTCCCTACATAGCCTTTCAGTAAATTTTATTTTCATCTCTCTTTTTTAATATTTATTTATGCATTTATTTACTTACTTATTTTTGCATTGGGCTATATTTAAACTATGGGTATGTTTTGTTGAAACAGGGTTTCTCTGTATAACAGTCCTGGCTGTCCTGGAACTCATTTTATAGACCAGGCTGGCCTTGAACTCACAGTGATACACCTGCCTCTACCTCCCAAGAACTGAGATTAAAGACGTGCGCCACCACGCTTGGTGAACTATGGATCTTTAATGACTTTTGTTTTCCCTCCAATATATTTATTCATTTGTGGTCAGAGAATATGTGGTCTACATGATTTAAATCCCTCTGTAGACTGTTCCTGAGGAGGCTTCCCTTCACTTCATACTGTGATGTAGCAAGAGTTTTTCTGCCTGGCCCACAATCAGGACAAATCTCTGTCACCTGCCAGTCCCACAGCCGCTCAGACCCAACCAAATAAACACAGAGACTTATATTGCTTACAAACTGTATGGCCATGGCAGGCTTCTTGCTAACTGTTCTTATATCTTAAATTAATCCATTTCTATAAATCTATACCTTGCCACGTGGCTCGTGGCTTACCTGCATCTTCACATGCTATTTGTCATGGTGGCGGCTGGCAGTGACTCCCTCCGCCTAACTGTTCTTTTAATTCTCTCTGTTAGTCCCCGCCTATACTTCCTGCCTAGCCACTGGCCAATCAGTGTTTTATTTATTGACCAATCAGAGCAATTTGACATACAGAACATCCCACAGCACTGTGAGGCCTCAGAGTTCCCACACCTTTGCATCTGCATCAAGAAGAAGTGTGCCAGTGAAATGGTTGGCTATCTCCTGCCAAGCAGATACCCATGCAGATGTCTGCATTTCCTAAGAAATCTCCAGAGGTTGACCAAACCAAATAAGGGTATTGAATGGCCCTCCACCTCCATGGCCTCCCAAACTTGAGGCAGGGACTAGATTGCATTACTCCTTCTATGAAGGTAGAACTCCACATTCTTAGTTACAGCTAGAGCCAAAAGAGAAAGCAGGACACAGCCAAAGGCTTATCTCAAAATCTTCTGCTGTTGGTATCTAAAGGTAATACATCCAGGTACTAGCACTTTGCTCTGCATGTGGGAAGGACTCTTAAGCTCTTTTAGGACCATCCTGTCTTCACAGCAAAGTGCACCAAATGCTGGTAGTAGTGAGAGCAGGTGTCAGGAGCCTGGAGCGTTCCCAGTGTACACAGGACTGGTTGAGAGCTAGACTGCCTCTGTTGGGATCCTGGCTTTTAAAAGTTCCTTAACTGACATTTCTGTTTCCTTAGCTTTACAGTGGAAGTGGTAATAGGTTCTGTGTCACAGAATTTGTCACGATAAAGATGCTGTGTGGTCCTGGGGCAGTGCCTGCCACGCAGTGGACACAGGCCCGGCGGTGCTGCCGCTCAGTGGACGCAGGCCCGGTGGTGCTGCATGAGCAGTGGACGCAGGCCCGGCGGTGCTGCATGAGCAGCTCCTGGTTTGTTGCCATGGCTGTTTTTATCCCAGACCTGCTTGTCAACTGGCTGCCATGTTCCGTTTTCCCATTCATCCCTTTATTGGCTGAAATTTATCCTTAATAACTTCAAGAGACACTAGTGAGAACTCTCTTTTGTGAAACTTAAGTAAGTGTTCAGAAACATTTGATGCTTTTTTGGCTATGAGCCTAACCCTTAATGGCTAAGCCATCAATCCAGCACTGATGCTTTTTACTCAGAAGAAAATTTGTGTAAAGTAAGGTTAGATATCATGCAGTACTTATTGAAGTTCCAGTCAACCTATAGTTATCATACTGTTCAGTCCTCACAATGATGCCATAAATCAAATACTGTTGACATCAGCTTTTACAAAGAACCAAGACACAAGCAAATCATACTACCTTTTCCAAAGCTTCCAGCATTGCCCTACTGCTGTCCAACCCTAAAAGTAGCCTGCGAGACTCTTGACCCCATTCTGACTCCTTCCCCATGAAGGAGCTTTGATCTTTTTGCACAAGTCCTCAAAGGATTGATTGATGCTTTATTTGTATGTTTATTTCTTTACTTATTCATTTATATCTATAGTCTGAATTATTCTTTTTTTCTGTTTGTTTTTTCGAGACAAGGTTTCTCTGTGTAGTCCTGGCTGTCCTGGAACTCACTCTGTAGACCAGACTGGCCTCAAACTCAGAGATCTGCCTGCCTCTGCCTCCTAAGTGGCTGGGATTAAAGGCATGTGCCACCACTGCCTGGCCCTATATGAAGCTTTTGGAATCCACTTTGAGTATGTTTCCTTTCCCACTGGTTCCTGTTCTCCCTGTGTAGTGTGTTCTTGTCACATTTCTGTCAAGGCGGGTGACGGTGCACCCAGGAAGAACAGCTGAAAGGAAGGAGAGTTCTTGTGATTCACTGCTTCAAGAGGCTGTGGTCCATGCCTGTCGAGATTCACTGCTTTAGGCCTGGCAGGAGGTAGAACATCATGTTGGCGGAACCTGTGGTGAAGGAGGCTTCATAGTTGCCAAAGAAGCAAAGAGTGGGAGTGAAGGAAGGGTAGAGAGCAAAACATATCCTTCAAAGTCTCTACCCGGTGGCCTGTGTCTTCCAGCTCAGCTTTTCGTTATTTATTGGTTTGTTTATTCTTATTTCATGTGCATTGGCGTTTTACCTGCATATACATGTCTGTGTGAGGGTGTTGGGTCCCCTGGAACTGGCATTACAGACAATTATGAGCTGCCATGTGGGTGCTGGGAATTGAACCCTTGTCCTCTGAAAGAGCAGCCAGTACTCTTAACCACTGAGACATCTCTCTACCCCCTCCCCCCCCCCCCCCCCCCCCCCCCCCCCCCCCCCCC
>CABHPP010120527.1:0-17993 GCA_902168425.1 Peromyscus attwateri | reverse complement strand
TTTTCCCCAGTTTTCTCAATATAGCCCCCATAAGTCTTTCTGTATTTTTTCTCTTATTTATCCTTCCACACTACCTTTTACAATGTGCCTCTTTTTTTTTTAATGGGTAGGTATGTGTGCCTGCTTGTCTGTATGTATACCATGTACATGCAGTAGAAGGTAGAGAGGATGTCAGATCCCCATGGTTGGTGTTAGTCATGGCTTGAGTCACCATGTGGTCCTGGGAACTGAACCCAGGTCCTCTGTAAGAGCAGCAAGTGCTCTTAACCACTGACCCATCTCTCCAGTCTCTACAATGTGGCTTTTTTTTTTCTATGTTTTTGTTCCTTTCCTTTCCAAGTTCCATTACCTTATTTTACATTTCCTTCTGTTGTTTCATTGTTTCTGATGCTTTGAGGTCTTATTTAAAGGACATCAGTAAATCCTTTGAGCTCATAACACTGTTTCTGCTCTGCCTCTTCACAGCAATGTTCTGGATATTTCTTTATTTGACATTTGCTTCTTGTATTCTTTCATAAACAACTGAGCAGTAAAACAAATTGGAAGTGAAGCTGTGTGTGCATATTCGACAGCTTGGCTACCCTGTGTGCCTCCAGCAGCTGTAGGGCTGCCTATGACAGTCCCTCCCAACTCTAGTCCACCAACTGCCTGCTTCTAACAGAGACAACAGTTTAAGGATTTTGCCATGCAGCCTTGCATTGAAGAAGACAAATGGAATTCTGGACGTTCCCACACCTTGTATCCCTTAAACCTTGCCTACCACGGTGATGGTTTTGCTCCTCAGCTGTAATTCCTGTATGGTGCCCTGCCAACTTTGATGCCAGCAGGAGTTTAATCTCAGCTACTTCTGGCCTCTGACATAATCTTTGACTTTAGGAGGTCATCTTCATTTATTGTGCTTAGGGTTACATTGATGTATTTTTGTTTGTTTTGAGGCAGGGCCTTGCTGTAGCCCAAGCTGTCCTCAGACTCAGGGTCCTCCTGCCTTTGTCTCTTGAGTGCTGGGAATACAGGCACATACCATCAACCAGCTTTGAACATGATTTTGTCAAAGATAGAGTAGATGCTTCTTTTTCTCATTTTCTTTCTTGTTTTTGTGTGACCTCAAGGATGTCAAATTATTAAGGTAATACTATTTTGTTTTTTTAAAACTTTTAGCCGGGCGGTGGTGGCGCACGCCTTTAATCCCAGCACTCGGGAGGCAGAAGCAGGCGGATCTCTGTGAGTTCGAGGCCAGCCTGGTCTCCCAAGCGAGTTCCAGGAAAGGTGCAAAGCTACACAGAGAAACCCTGTCTCAAAAAAAAAAACCAAAAAAAAAACAAACTTTTAAATTTGGTTAAAAATCAGAACTTTTTAAAAAAATATAGTACTTCTCTTCTTGGATAGAGTAGAAACCATACTGCTTCAGACCATGTTGAGTGGGAAAAATACTTCCAAAATTCTGTGTACATTCCAGTAGCATGCTTCTCACAGAGCTGGTAAATAACAGCACTTGGGTTCAAATCCTGGTAGGTCTATCTAAATCCAAAACCTGAGTTCCTTTCATCAGATCCCCCCCCCCCCCCGTGTGTGTGTGTGTGTGTGTGTGTGTGTGTGTGTGTGTCTTATTTTTTTCTCTTTTTTTTCTTTTGAGACAGGTTTCTCTGTGTAGCCCTGGCTGTCCTGGAACTCACTCTGTAGACCAGGCTGGCCTCGAACTCAGAGATCCTCCTGCCTCTGCCTCCCAAGTGCTAGGATTAAAGGTGTGCAACATCACCTTCTGGCTTGAGAGCTTTCTCTTAAAGACTGTAACTATTAATTACTCAGAACCTTCAGATATTTCTACTTATGAACACTTACTACTTTTTTATCTCCTGGTTTCCAGTGTGATAAATACAAGACAGGAGTTATTGATGGGCCTGCATGCAACAGCCTCTGCGTCACAGAAACACTGTACTTCGGAAAATGTCTGTCCACCAAGCCCAACAACCAGGTATGGACATTAAATAAATACTCCAGAACGTCAGTAGCTCTAAGGACCACCATCATGAATTACTGTTTTGCTACAGTCTTGTGTAGCCATACTAGCCTTTGACTCTGTGGCTGTAGCTTTTCTTAATCATTCTGTCTCCATCTTCTAAGAACTGTCTCTACCGTCAGGTACCCTGTACCTGACTAGTAAACTCAAAATTTCCCTTAAGCCGGAAGCATTATTAAGAAATTCTTGAATCTCCAGGTGTTGGTGGTGCGAGCCTTTGTAGCAGGAATCTTAACAGGTCTTATTAATAAAAACAAATCCAGGCTGGGTATTGGGGTGAATGCTGGAAGATCAGAGAGACAGAACAAGTCACAGCTTCCTCACCTTGCCAATTCCTCAGGTGATCCTGTTTCCTCAGACTGGATGCCTCTCAGCTGAACTGTGCTGCTCAAAGCCTAAAAGCTTAACCAGGCCAAAAGCATCTAGTTTCTGGTCTTCACGCCTTATATACCTTTCTGCTTTCTGCCATCATTCCCTGGGATTAAAGGCATGAGTCGCCATGCCTGGCTGTTTCCAGGGTGGCCTTGAATTTACAGAGATCCAGAAGGATTTCTGTCTCTGGAAATGCTAGGATTAAAGGCGTGTGCTACCACTGCCTAACCTCTATGTTTAATATTGTGGCTGTTCTGTTCTGTGACCCCAGATAATTTTATTAGGGTGCACAATATTTTGGTGAACACAATATCACCACAAGCCTTTAATCCCAGCACTAGGAAGGCAGAGGCAGGCAGATACAGAGTCCCAGGACAGGCAGGACTCCACAGAGAAACCCTGTCTCGGAAAGACCAAAACCAAACCAAACCAAAAATTCTTGAAGTTGAGCATGGTGTGCATGTATCAGGAAGCTAGGAATGGAGAATTTCAAGTTCAAATTTGCTTGGTGTACATAGCAAATTCTAGGTCAGATAGGACTATATAGCAAGATGCTGTCTTAAAAAACAAAACACCTCCTCAAAAACATACACAACTAAATATTCTTGAATCAAAGCTTGAGGAATTTTATGTATTTCTATTTGTATAGTTTGATACATTCAATAGGTATTTATTAAGGAGGGCATGGTGGTGCTTGTCTATAATCCAAGCTCTTGAGGGCTGAGACAGATCACTGCAAGTTTAGTGTCAGCCTGGACTACCGAGAAAGACCCTGACACAAATGAAATAAAACAAAGACCTCTCAGTCCCTTCCCCAGCATCTTAGACACCATTTGAGCTATGAGGAGTGTGATGGTGATGAAGACAAGTGGGATGACTTTCCTTAAGCACCTTCCTTGCATTACCCAGGAGGGTGGGAGACAAACAGCTCGTAGATAAACAAATAATAAATACATAAATAATAAAATCATTATAAATATGATATGTCCTATCTGGGAAAACTCAAGGTGAAGTAGCAAAGGAGGTGGGGACGGGTGTACTTGGGAGTTGGTACTCAGTGCTGGGGATGTGGCTCAGTCGTTAGAGCGAGCGTTTGCCTACCCTGCACAAGGCCCTGGGTTCTGTCCATAGCACTGCAGATTCCTGTAATCTCAACTCTCAAGTAGGTAGAGCCAGGAGGATAAGGTTACCTTTGTCTACATAGCCAGTTTGAGGCAGCTTGGGATTCATGAGATCTTGTCTCAAAAATAAATAAATAAATCAACACCATAAATCAAGTTGGTATTCAGGAAAGTTTTTTTTTTTTTCCCAGGGAAGCTTTTTAAAGATAACGTTTGAGCTCATACTTCAAGAGGAATTAAACTGTAGGCATAGGAGAATGAGCTTAATCACAAGTAAACCACAAAGAACTGATAAACACGATATACAAAAACTTCTACTCACTTACCATCAAAACAATATAAAGAAAAAATTAAGATTATGGCAGTTTTCCTGGATGAGGTTCAGGACTGCCTGTCAGGCTTCAGTCTTGAGGTTCGGCTTTTTTACAGTCCCCTGTGAAGGACTTCCACCTGGTGTAACTGAAAGTCCAGCTGTCTAGTGTTCCTGCTATGATTTGATATATTGTGATGTGCCATTATTTATGGGCACAAAAAAACTGATTGATCAGTTTGTGCCTCCTGGAGTGCTGCAAATGGTGGACAGTTATTTGTGGGAATAATATGCAGAATTATTCTTTGTTAGCACTTGGCCCTCAAGCTGGAGTAACTCAGAGCAAGGCTTTATAAAATGGAATAATCCAAGGGTAGTCACAGCCTGAGCTGCTGTTCCATAAACTCAGCTCCCCAGGGCAGATCTCTTCTGTCCACCTTATAGTGACATCCACAGCCAGAGTCCCAAAGCCTCAGCTGCTTTAGTGAAGAAAACTTCAGGGGCCCTCTGTTAAAATCATGTTCAACTCCAAGGGTATAATGTCCTGGGGATGAACATTCCCATCTGTGCCAGGTGTGGTGGCGCACACCTTTAATTCCAACATATGGGAAGCAGAGGCAGGCAGATCTCCATGAGTTCAAGGCTGCGAATTCAAAGTACTAGGCTGCTAGTACTATGTAGCATGTTCCAGGACAGCCAGAGCTACATAAAGAGAAACCCTGTATCAAAAATCAAACTACAGGTCAGGTGTGGTGGTGAACGCCTTTAATCCCAGCACTAGGGAAGCAAAGGCAGGGGATCTCTGAGCTTGGTCCACAGAGCGAGTTCCAGTAAATTCGGGGCTACACAGAGAATACCTGTCTTAAAAGGGAAGATAAAACAACAGAAAATAACATCAAAAAAAATTTCCCATCCCAAATGGAGGAATGAGGGGACAGAAAGAAGAGATTGGACATTATCAAGGTTAAGTCCTACAGCTCTTATCCAGCATTCAGACACACATTGACATGCGGGCTCCTCAGGGCTCCAGCAGACCCACCCACCTGGAGTCACTGGTGGAAGACCACTGGTCATGCTGCCTGTAAGACCCTCAGCACACATTCCTCGTTCTTCACTTATGTCTTCTTTGAGTTTCCATTGCAATTGACTTTACTCCAAGCTTACCACACCATTTAGGGAGCTGTTGCAGGGAACTTAGCCTTGCATAAAATGTAGTAAATACTATATAACGTTAATTTGATACATACCCACTTAATGTCCATTATTTGCCACCAGCCTAAACAGCTTAGGGAGACCCTAAATCTTAGCTGCACATTTTTTGTGCATTACACAAAAGTGCAAAATCTCCTCCCAAACTAGGGACCAGAGAAATAGAACATAGTGGACCTTACTTTTGTCTAACATCCTTCTAATTCTACTTTACAAAAACTGTATTTAGATACGTATTATGTTCGTCTTTTAAGTCATTTAAAGAAAAGGCTTTGGGAATACTTCAGATTTGCATTTAGAAATGAAGTCAGGAGCTGGGTATGCTGTCGTGCACATAGTATTCAGGAGATTAAGGCAAGAGGATTTGAGTTTGAGGCCAGCCTGGGCTACACAGTGAGAGTCTCAAAAAGGTAAAAATAAAGTCGCAGATCTAGCTGAGTGGTTCAGTGCTTGTTTATGTTTTGTAGAGAAGGGGGCCCTGAACAAAATGCAGCTGTGTGCTCTGCACAGTCTCCTCCATATGACACTAACTTGCCATTCTTTTTCACAAAGATGTATTTAGGAATTTGGGATAATCTACCAGGTGTTGTGAAATGTCAAATGGAACAAGCTCTTCATCTTGATTTTGGAACTGAATTGGAGCCAAGAAAAGAAATAGTGCTGTTTGATAAACCAACCAGGGGAACTACTGTACAGAAATTCAAAGAAATGGTCTACAGTCTCTTTAAGGTGAGTGTATCTAGTCCTACACCTCCAGTATGAAGCTGCATTCTTACAGAGGAACCCACAGGCCCGTCTTCCATCCTTGTATTGTTGACATTCTTTTACTTCCATTAGAGACTCCATCCTGAAGAAATGATTCCAAAGAAAGGGGAAAAAAATTGGAGGATGTTAACCTTTATATTTATAATAGGTATAAATAGAATTGAGGGACACTAGATTGCTGCACATTTTGACATTCAACTGATAACCAGAGCCAGGCACAATGGCTTATACCTGTAATCTCAGCTACGTGGGGGACTGAGGCAGAAGAGTTGCCTCAAGTTTGAGGCCAGTTTTGTTAGGCTACATAGTTAAGTTCCAGCCCAGCCTGGGCTACAGTGTGAGGCCATGTGCATAAATAATAAATCTGATACCAAAAAAGTGAAATAAAATTAATATAGTCCAGATACCTGGATTCCAATCCTGTCTTTTCCTCTTATATGGGGAATGAACCAAGGACCACTAAACTATATCACTAACCTTTCCTTTTTATCTTTTTAAAAATTTATTTTGAAGCCAGGCAGTGGTGGCGCAAGCCTTTAATCCCAGCACTCGGGAGGCAGAAGCAGGCAGATCTTGTGAGTTTGAGGCCAGCGTAGTCTACAGTGTGAGTTCCAAGACAGGCTCCAAAGCTAAACAAAGAAACCCTGTCTCAAAAAAACCAAATCAGGCCGGGCGGTGGTGGCGCACGCCTTTAATCCCAGCACTTGGGAGGCAGAGCCAGGTAGATCTTTGTGAGTTCAAGGCCAGCCTGGTCTACAGAGTGAGCTCCAGGACAGGCACAAAGCTACACAGAGAGACCCTGTCTCGAAAAACCAAAAAAAAAAAAAGAAAAAGAAAAAAAGAAAAAACCAAATCAGCAGCAGCAGCAACAACAAAAAACCAACAAAAACTTATTTTGAAATAGACTAAATTGACCAAACTTACTTTGAATTGGAATCCTGCCTCAGCCTTCTGAGTAACTAGTACTATAGGTGTGTACCATTACACTGGATTTGAAATTATTATTTAAGTCTAAAGAAATCCATGTTGGGGAATGCTTATAATCCAAAGTCTTGGAAGGGAGAGGCAAGAGAATCAGTTCAGAGTCTGTTGGCCTACATTTGACCATCTCAAAAGAAAGGAAGACCTGTTTTGGTTTTTCTTAGTTTCAGAATTTTTTAGGTTTTATTTTCAAAAACAAAAATGGTAATTAGAATTTACTTTTTATTCTAGGGAGATGACTCAGAATAAAGTCACTTGCCACCAAGTCTATTAACCTGAGTTCAGTCTCCAGAACCCACAGGGTGGAAAGAAAATTGATTTCCACAAGTTGTCCTCCAGCTTCCATCACCCCACCCCCACACCAAATTCATACACATACTGCCTGTGTGCACAGACATATACACACACAATGTACGTGTGTAATAATGTTCAGTATTTGGGAAATATAGGGCATTCTTTGGTTCTATAGCAAGAGAACTGCTAGCATGGTGACATGACCTACAAGAACTCTTTTACATGGATGCCTTTGGTTTGTTTTGGACTAGGGATTAAATTCAGGACCCTCACACATAGTACTCTAGACTGGCAAGGAAGAACTACTTTTCAGCTTGTTTTTTAGACTCAAGACTTACTTGCTAAACTACATAAGCTTAAAATAAGGATCCTCCTAGTTTTCATTCCTTCTGCATAACTCAACAAATCCTTATCTTGACAGGCTAAATTAGGTGACCAAGGAAACCTCTCTGAATTGGTTAACCTCATCCTGACAGTGGCTGACGGAGACAGAGATGGCCAGGTCTCCTTAGGAGAAGCCAAATCAGCATGGGCGCTTCTCCAGTTGAATGAGTTTCTTCTGATGGTAATACTTCAAGATAAAGAACACACCCCCAAACTAATGGGATTCTGTGGTGATCTCTATGTGATGGAAAGTGTTGAATATACCTCTCTCTACGGAATAAGTCTTCCATGGGTCATTGAACTTCTTATTCCATCTGGGTTCAGAAGGAGCATGGATCAGTTGTTCACACCGTCATGGCCTAGAAAGGCCAAGATAGCCATAGGACTTCTAGAATTTGTGGAGGATGTTTTCCATGGCCCCTATGGAAACTTCCTCATGTGTGATACTAGTGCCAAAAACCTAGGATATAATGAGAAGTATGACTTAAAGATGGTAGATATGAGAAAAATTGTGCCAGAAACAAACCTAAAGGAACTTATTAAGGATCGCCACTGTGAGTCTGACCTGGACTGTGTCTATGGTACAGACTGTAGAACTAGCTGTGACCAGAGCACCATGAAGTGCACTTCAGAAGTGATACAACCAAACTTGGCAAAAGCCTGTCAGCTCCTCAAAGACTACTTACTGCATGGTGCTCCAAGTGAAATCCGGGAAGAATTGGAAAAGCAACTCTATTCTTGTATTGCTCTCAAAGTCACAGCAAACCAAATGGAAATGGAACATTCTTTGATATTAAATAACCTAAAAACATTACTGTGGAAGAAAATTTCCTACACAAATGACTCTTAGTTCATTTGGACTGCACTGCCATCATTAAGAATCTACTTACGACTTTAAGAGCATTTAAAGGATGGCTTCTGTCCCCTGGGCCCATGAAGCCATCATCTTAAATGTGTAATGACAGTAATGACAGGTATAGGGCCAAGAGATGTTCAAAACTCATTCCTGCCCTTTCTGAGTTCACAAGTACATCCACTGTTAACTGTTTTGACTGACTGAAAAAAAATTAATGCTGTGAAAAGCCTCATTCCATACAGTGAGTGCTCTGTAGATATGTTAGCAAATCCCATTGCTGGACACGTTTGCATTGAAGCTGCTGTCTAAACAAGGAAATTTATATGTGAATTTACTAATGTTTTAGCATGGTAAGAGTTTGCACCTTAACTCAAATTAAAAATGCCACACAGGTAAATTAAAATGACTCCTTTCATTAAAAGGTTGGGTTTATAGCATGGTTTATTGTATTATACTTACACATTATAACTTCAGATGGAGCAAACGTTGGAGTGACTTAGCTTCACCATGTATTCCACATGTTAACATGCAGTTACCACTGTGACTGAAATTAGATCTGATGGTGGTATCTTAGCAATCACCAGCCAACAGACATCTTAGGCTGGGGATGTATTGACTGTTTTCGTGAAGTCCCAAGTTCCACAAAGCAGAGCCTGACATTTTAAGACCAGAGGTGATCAAAACCTGAACCACCTCAGCTAAATCCAGACTGGTATAAATCACAGAAGACAATTTTTACTTCTTGTGGGATGAAGGGCTATTTCTTAAAAGGCATAAATGTATCACCTAGTTCTTTTCCTTGTAAACTCAAGGTTTAGTATTTGACCCTTCCAATTTATTTTCCTATGTATATTCAAGTCTGACACATACCTTTCAACAGCTGCGTAAAATGAAAACTAGAAAAGCCACAACCCTTTCGGCTCAAATTGTTAAATCTGTGAACTTCATTGTCATTCAACTGCATTGTCATGGGTCTGTTGCTTACCAGATTTGACAAGCTAAAGGATAGTAACTCCTTCCAGGAAGACTAGAAACCCAAGAGCTCTGCTAGAATCATGTAAGATGGCTTTTTCTGGGGGGAAAAAAAAAACTAAGCTTGTTTTGTGGGAGGAAAAAAATTCTCAGTCGGGTATAGTGTTACTTGCCCTTAATCCCAGCAAAGGCGAGTGGGTCTGAGCTCCACTCCCAGGCTCTCGTGCCTTCATGCTGTCCCCTACGGTTTCATAACAACAGCTTAACCAACACAGAAATGGCTGCTTAGTCAATAAGTTTATTATCTTTATGAAAAAATCTTCATAGAAAATTGCTTTAGCTCTCAGCAGCCCTTTCCTGAGCTCTGAGGAAGCTTGCCTTCTTTTGAGCAACCCGATCTTTCTTCTGGGCAAGAGACATTTTGGGTCGGTTCCACCTACAAAACAAAATAAAAAATAAGACAGGAATGTATCTCCCAAGTTCAGCTGAACAATGACAGATTTTGTAACTGGATGGAGGTTGAAAATCTCTTTATTTGGAGAGATGACTTTCATAGATATATCCATCCTTTATGTGGCTTTGAACTCATGTCAATCCTCATGCCTCAACCTCTAGAGTGCTGAGATCACAAACAGTGCCACCACATCCATCTCAATGCATGTACTCAACTGCAATGGCTAGATTTCTCATTGCTCATTCCATCTAAAACTCAAAAGCGAGTCTCAGCTGAGCATGATGGTTCATATCTACAAGCCTATTCAAGACTAGGAGGCGGAATTGTTATGAATGTTCTGTGGGCTGTGAAGAAGCATCCATAACTACACTTCTATAGGTAGCCAGTAAAACATGCATGACTGTACTGGGACAGAATGGTCACCTCAGTAGTTTCTGAGGTTGGTACATTGCTATCACCACAATTGCTCTAGCAAACCTGGTTCCCTTAGCCACTGCCACATTATGCAGAGCTAGTGATCGAGTTTGCACAACTGCTTTGAAAATCTGACCAACAAGATGAAACTTGTTTCCTAGAGAATGGTAGCACACACACCTCTTCTTCTTCACTTCTCTCTTGGGCTTCTTCTCATAGACTGGATTCTCTCGGATAGCAGCATGAGCTTTCTTATACATCTCCTCCATCTGGAACAAAGCAAAGCAAACAGTATTTGCCTTCACTTCAGATGCCCTATTATTAAGGCACAGTACTTTATTGCCTGCTCTAGTTTGTCCTAACTTAATGAAGCCAATGTTTCCCACTTAAATCCCAAAGTTTAATCCACCTTTCCCTTACAGCATTCTCAATGTCTATTGATGTGAGAAGGCAGCCATGCCTAGAGTCTACAACAAACTTGTTTTTATAGAAATACACCGTAGTCTGTAGTCTACTGCCTGACCTACATTCTTTCAAGAGAAGGTACACGCCCAAACAAGAGGATATAAGATGTTAAACATACAGGGATAAGGAAGATACACCGAAAACCGAGTCTAAGGACAAGGACATGAGGTGGGGGACCCCACCAAATTTGGAAATTACTAATTTTATCATCTCATATACCCTAGATTTACAATCTACTTTTACACGACAGACCTTTTAAAGCAATTCCCAGCACCAAAGACATACTCTACCATTGCCAATTTTTATGAGGCAGCTAGAACCTAAACATTACCTATCTGATTAGGTTTTGTTGCTGGAAACTTGGTTCTAAAGCTCGTTTAAAAAAAATGAAGTTCAAGGTTGTTACCCTGAATGTCTAGTATTAACTATAGCCCCCTTAAGTGGTGTTCAAGAGCCTGATCCCCAGCATGTTTGTTAAAGTGACTGTAATCCAGCTTTCTACATTGACTCATTCCATATGGACAAAGTGGTTTAAAAAGGAAATAATGCAGGAAGGCACACTGCACTGTAGACCCCAACAATTTCAATTCATTCCCCACCCCTTTGAGAAAGTCCCCTATGAAGTGCAAACTGACTCAAACTCCAAATCCTGCCTCAGTCTCTCTAGTGTTGGGATTATAAAGCAGGTCTCAAAATCCCCTCTGAAAGTTAATTTCTTGTCAGGTGATGGTGGTGCATGCCTTTAATCCCAGCACTTGGAAGGCAGAGGCAGGTGGATCCCTATGAGTGTGAGGCCAGCCTGGTCTACATAGTGAGTTCTAGGACAACCAGGGCCATACAGAGAAACTGTGTCTTAAAAAACAAAAACCAACACACACACACACATACACACACACACACACACACACACACACATCCACCACCACCAAAAAAAACAAAAAAAAAAACCAAAAAAAACAAAAAAAACCCACACCAGTTAAATTTCTTGGCTGAATGTGGTGGCCCAAGCATGTGATCCCAGTACTCCTTATCCATCTCAGAAAACAAACTCCCCCCTTCAATCCTCCATTATACAGTCCACCACAGCTAGCAAGCCTATCTGAAAACTGCAGATAGTCAAAGTTAATAACCTGGTTCTTCCCAACAGAGAATAGATACAGCTTCACACATAGCTGAGACTGATTTAGGTAAAAAAATCATTCACATTGAAAACATGTCTGCAGAGTTCTACAGGCACATAGGAAGAGAATGCTCCAGATAAAATGAACTACAGGATGCAAGCTCAGTGGTTGAGCATGTATGCTTAGCCCTGCAAAACACTCCGGGATTAATTCTGACCACCACAAAATAAAAATTAGCCAAAGAGCAAAGTGGCATGAACACAAGAAGGTATTAAGAAATACACATCTCAGGGCTGGAGAGATGGCTCAGGCTCTTCTAGAGGTCCTGAATTCAATTCCCAGCAACCACACGGTGGCTCACAACCACCTACAATGGGATCCAATGTCCTCTTTCTGTCACACAGGCATCCAAAGCCCAGGAATCTGAAGTTGTGAATATAATGTAAGTAGGTCAGTACAAGACCCAGGAAGACGGAAGTATAATATCACTGTTCATGCTTTTCCTGTCCTAAAGCTCAAGCTATGAATTTAGTCTTGATATCCAAAGCACACAGACCACAGAAAATGATTTTCCAACCCATACTTTACAGTTATAATAGCTTTGTAATAACAATGTAATGTGCTCTGTATTTTTACTAAAAATTCAAAAACCATGGTCTTCAATTATTCCACTGTCTTAATATACATCATCCCAATTTTCTAATATCAAATTCACTCTTGCAAACACAATCCCTACCGTGACCCCTACAGCTCCCTAGGATTTTAATAAACTCTAAAATGTATTTTTCATTCCATCCAAAAAGTAGCTCATGCTTTTAACTCCAATACTAGGGTTGGGAGATGGAAGCAGGCCTATCTTAAGTTCAAAGGCAGCCCTGGTTGAATATCAACTCCCTGTTTAATTGTTTAAGTTCAGAAGAAAGTGACACCCAGTCTCAAAAAAAAAAAAAAAAAAAAAAAGTTAAGAATGGAAAAAAAAAAGCAGAACTGTTCTGGGACAGAATGGTCACCTCAGTAGTTTCTGAGGCTGGTACATTGCTATCACCACAATTGCTCTAGCAAACCTGGTTCCCTTAGCCGCTGCCACAATATGCAAAGCCAGTGATCGAGTTTGCACAGCTGCACTGAAAATCTGACCCTTCCTGCTACACTTGTTTGCATCCAAGGCTTTAAGTGCTGGAAGCCCACTTACATAAACACGTAAAATCCTTTTCCCACCCAACATGCTAACTCCACTTAAGGCAGAAGCAGCTCAGGAGCCTATCTACCTACACAGCAACATGCAACCTTCCATTCTGCAATTGAAATAACCCACTCAAACAAGTATTTAAGTGAACAGGCATGCTCAGGTAAATTTTTACCACGTCTGGAGTCACGTTGTTCTTGAGGTACTGAGAGAACTGTTTCTTATAAGCATCTTCATCTTCCTCCATCAGGTAGCGCATGTAGTCTGCGACATTCTGACCCATGATGTGCTTACGGTGTACTTCTGCGTTGAACTCCTTGCTTTCAGAATCATAACCAGGGAATCGTTTGGTACTAAAATGAAATTTTCATATTTCAGTGTACAGACAAGAAATTACTACACTCCCGGAATTCACTTCTGGAGCTGCCGTCAGTCCCGTCTTGAAACAATTGCTGCATCATATGCAATCAAAGGACCAACTACTAACTGCTCAGTTAGTGGGATGTCATCACTGGCAGCTCGTCTCTAATTCCCCAAGATAAAAAACTCCATAAACAAAACATTGCTTTTCATCTTCATGGGGATCTAACTATATTGCCCAGGGCAGTCTCAAACTCCTGTGCTCTAGCCCTCCTCTTTCCCCCAAATATTCACATAGCCAGATCATCACTTTTAAAAAACTCAACCTTCAAATCTTTTTATTTCTCAGTGGTACCTAGGATAAGAGGAAATTAGTGATTTGTCTAAAAGTCACAATCAGTGACGCTATTCAAGAAGAATTTTATAAGTGAATATGCACTAACGTTGAGGAATTACACATTAATCTACTTAATTTCCAAGAATGTCCAGCAATCTTATTAATGGCTGAAAGCTTTTGTCTCTAAATGTATATTCTTTTTTTTGGTTTTCTGAGACAAGGTTTCTCTATATCACAACTGTGGCTGTCCTGGGAACTTGAACTGTAGACCAGGCTAGCCTTGAACTCAGAGATCTGCCTTCCTCTGCCTCTGGAGTGCTGGAGTAAGGTGTGCGCCACCACTGCTAGGCTTAAATGTGTATTCTAAAAGCCACATTTCCCTTTAACTCAATAAATCAACTTTTACTCTAACCAGAAAAAGAAAATGCACAGGGCCAGGCGGTGGTGGCACATGCCTTTCATCCCAGCACCCAGGAGGCAGAGGCAGAAGATTATCATCTCAAATTCCAGACTAGCTTGGGATAGAGTGAGACCTTGTCTCCTCTTTTCTAATAGTTACAAAGCTCTTCCCGTTCTCAGGTTCCTGTCCTGTGCACAGTACCTAACACAGAGCAAACACTGAATGACTGCCACAGTCCAACAGTAACAAACAGGAAATACTGGAGTCAGGGCAGAAACCTTGAATACTATGTATTACCTATGAGGAATAGATAAGCCTCCATCCACAGCTCCCTTCAGGGCCCCAAAAACTTTATTGCCAGTTGTAGTTCGGGCAAGACCTGCATCCAAATAGCAAGTGAAGGCACCAGGCTGACCATCAATGCTTTCCACATTGTATTCATCTCCAGTCACCTCCACTTGGCCTTCATAGATCTTGTCCATACCAAACCTATTGAGAAGCTATGAACAGAGAAGTCAACATCAAACCCTATCTCAAAACATTCAAACCACTAAATGTATTTCATATCACAACAATGTAATGATTCGATCCTTATATTTACTCATGTGAGTTCTGTATTTCTTCAGTCCTCTTTGGCTACAATTTCAACATCTAAATACTGAATGTCATCACGTGTAGTTTAGGAATACTGTGTGCAACTCTGGGCTTAATTTGGGGGACTCCTCTGCTGGTACACTATGTGGCTATGGTGAAACCATAAGCCAAGGCCTTACACCTATCATAGCAACCTTCCCCCTAAAAAAGCATATTTTAGCAACCCATGATGAAGGGGTCAACACCAACACATATGCTTGCCAACTACATGGCAAAAGCTCCGAGAGTACAAAAATAAGGCAAGCTTTGTATTTTCACCTCCTACTAGTAGATACTGTCAATCTCATAAAAACAAACCTTGTTAATGTCCACCCCCCAAAGTGGTGAGGATATTTTCTCAAACTTTAATGTCTATATAATATATAAACTTCCTGTGGTAGAGATCTCATCAAAACAGATTCTAAGGATCTGAAGTAGAGTACCCCCAACCCTACATTTTAATACACCAGGCCCACTGATCAAAGGTCCATCCCTGGAACACACAGGGTGGAAGAGAATCAACTCATACAGCTGACCTAACCTCCAGTGCGTGTGGCAGGCATGTGCCCCCACATATGCACACAAATAATTAAACAAAGGATAGTAAACCACATAGCCCCACCACTGAAGAAAATTCTATCAGAGCTGGTCTAGACAGATCCAGAAAAAAAATAAATAAAAATAAGATCAACAAAACCCCACTCCTTGCCAACAGCTGACACTCTCCGGAAGCCATAGGTGTACATACCCTGCGGGCCAGCAGCAGGCCAGTGCAATAGGCGGCAGCATAATTTGTCAGGCCGACTTTCACACCGTACTTGGGCAGCTCGTGTGCGTATGCTGCGCACACGATCATGTCCCCTTCTATACGGGCATAGGCAATCTGAGTGAGAGAAAAACCAGGTTAGTAATTTGCTGCTTCAGTACTTGTCTAAGTGCCTTTCAACAAGACGTGGGAGAAGACAACTCAACACCCATCTGCATGGGTGTCGCCCTCATGCCCCTACAACTACAATTTATCACTTTGGCCAACTACACAGAAGCTCAGCAAAAAAACACAGTACAGCTAAAACACACAGCACACTAGAACCTAATTACAATAAATTATGAAAAATAAAAAAGCAGGGCTGTGGTGGCACACGCTTTAAACCCAGCACTGAGAGGCAGAGGCAGGTGGACCGCTGAATTCAGGCCAGCCTGGTCTAGAGTGAGATCTAGTCTCAAACCTCCTAACCCCAAAAATCAAGTAAACAACAACACTTACTTAAAAATATCTTTTGAGCTAAAGTCTTAATTCATGCTCAGTTATCAGAAGATAACACTGCCTTCACAGTCAATACATGTGCACAGAAAGCAAGTGTACCTATCTCCTAACCAGCAAATTCCAGCTACCTATCGGCTAAGTTGTGAAAATTCTGAATACAGGAACTGCCACTGGCTTCCAAAGCGGAAGACATTTTTGTACATTTTTTGTTGTTTGTTTTTTTTTTTTTTAAGCTGAGGACCGAACCCAGGGCCTTGCCTAGCAAGCGCTCTACCACTGAGCTAAATCCCCAACCCCATTTCTGTACATTTTAAAACCTGTTTCAAAC
Organism: Peromyscus attwateri; assembly: GCA_902168425.1. Lineage (NCBI taxonomy): Eukaryota > Metazoa > Chordata > Mammalia > Rodentia > Cricetidae > Peromyscus > Peromyscus attwateri. Next base: position 1,750 of record CABHPP010120527.1, on the reverse strand, counting down.
AGAAGAAATAGCAAGCTGGTTTTTTCAAACCAGGCTCTCACTATATAGCCCAGGTGGTAATCCTGCTTGGCAACAACAATCACCCTAACAATTACCAGCCTTAGGGGCTAGAGAGACGGTTCAGTGGTTAAGCTGCTCTTCCAGAGGACCTGGGTTCAATTCCCAGCATCCACATGGCAGTTCACAATGGTCTGTAACTCCAGTTCCAGGGTACCTGACAGCCTCATGCAGGCAAAACACCAATGCACATTAAATAAATAAAATTTTGAAAAGTGGGTCTTCCCACTTTGAAACAATTACTGGAGCCTCTTTAATGAGTAAAGTGGCATAGAGTAAAAGCCAGGGGCTAGTGCATGACAAACTCTACTCCGTAGTAATTGGGAGACTAGACCTCATACAAACAGGTTTCCCCAGCCTTTCTCCCAAACTCAATAAAACTGAGTCAGGATTCCCAAACCAAAATAGCAATTTTGAAGTCAGCTTCAAACTTACTAACTGCAGGAAAATCTTCTCTAGCACACGACTAAAAGAGCTGTGGAGTCGGATCACACAATGCTCAAACCCAGAACTCACCTGGCAGATGATATCTCTGTTGGTTACACGAACTATCATCCTGTATTTGGGTGTGTTGTACTTATTTTTGTCTTGGATCACCAATCGTTTCCGAGCATAGTAGTCAGTTTTACCCTCTGCAAGAAAAAAGAAAATTAAGAAGGATGTTCCACCATCAAGTTGATTCAGAAACTGAAACAGGAAAAGCTGCTCATACCTCGCCGCCTTCTAAATCTCACTTGGTATCTCTTAAAGTAGGCCTTATTCTTGACAACTTTCACAAACCCCTTTAAAGGAAAAACAAAAATGTTATCAGTTTTACTAAATGTTTCATTCAATGATTTTTTTTGATAGGTTGTCACTATATAACCCAAAACGACCCAGAAGTTCATCGCTTCTGAGTGCTAAGTTAATAGGCTTTAGCCTATACCTCTGACTTGAGTTAACCATGTAACAATATAACATTCAAGAGCAAATTAATACAACTGTCAACTTGTAGCATGTTTCTAAACTGACTGAAATCAAGAATCACTCTAGAGCAGTGGCTCTCAACCTTCCTAATGGGGTGACCCTTTAATATGTTGTGGTGACCCCAACCACAAAATTATCGCTGCTACTCTGTAACTGCTACTGTTATGAATCGTAACATAAGATATCTGATATGTGACCCCCAACACACAGGTTGAGGACTGCTGCTCTAGTGGTTTTCCTCGTGAAACACACACAGCTAAGCATCGGAAAACATGTACAGATGGCTGGCAGGAGCAAGGCCCTGACCCAAGCCTCAGCCCTCCACAACTGCAGGTTCCTACTGATACTTTACAAACTCACTTTCGTGTTGTCTTTAAACAATCTTCCAATTCCTGTACCTGCTTTCTCGTGAACTGGTACCAATTGACCCCTGTGCCAACCTTCTGGGAAGTATTCACCTATACAGCAATCTGTGCCAAAAACTGCACCTCACCTCGAGAATTTAACCTCACCATGCTCACTTCCTCCCTGACTTTTGTGAAAACGTAAACCGAGGGCTTCAGTGCTACCGCAGAGTACGGTCAGGTATCACTCCCCACTAACACAGAAATGCACACTAGGAAAGGCTACGCACACCCCCACTCCACCTCTTACGTCCGATTTCAACAAAACACTGAAAACGAGGCCCAGCCGCCAACTAGGGAGAGCTTAAGAGTCGCCAGATCCC
>CABHPP010120526.1:41669-54103 GCA_902168425.1 Peromyscus attwateri | reverse complement strand
AAGAAGAATACAAAAACATTCTGTGCTGTGGGATGTCCTATAGGCTATGAATACGTGTTGCTATGATTGATTGATAAATAAAATGCTGATTGTCCAGTAGCCAGGCAGGAAGTATAGTGTAGGCGGGACAAGAGAGAGGAGAATGCTGGGGAGAAGGAGGCAGAGTCAGGAGACACTGCCAGCTGCCACAAGGAGAAGCATGATGTAAGATACTGGTAAGCTACGAGCCACATGGCAAGGTATAGGTTTATAAAAATGGGTTAATTTAAGATATAAGAACAGATAGCAAGAAGCCTGCCACAGCCATACAGTTTATAAGTAATATAAGTTTCTGTGTGTTTACTTGTGGGACACGAGTAAGAGAGATTTGTACCGACTGCTGGCAGGCCGAGACACAGGAAAACTTCAGCTACAATTCTGGTATGTCTTCTAGGGAAAAATACTGTCATGAGGCCTCACAGTCTCATTTAAATCTAACTATCTCCAAAGGCCCTACCTCCTAACATCACTTTGGTCATTGGACTTCAACAACAAATTTTAAATGGGCACAGGGGAACTGACAACTGCTTCTTATTTTGAAAACTAAGGAGGAGATCTTGGAAATTGTGCCTGAGTTTTCCACAAGCTACGGAGCTCATAAGCCAGGCTGAGACTGTACCAGTAAGCTGCCAGAGAATAGCATGCCTGTTTTAAAGAAAGAACTCAGCTGAAATCCTTGCTAAGAAGAAAGTATTATGATTTCTATCCACTACTTTACGGAGGTTGACTGGACTGAGAAGGGTGGATTTCTCAAAGCACTATCTGATGTGATGACCAGCATGTGGTGAATGTTTCTACTATGCAGGGCTTTCCTTGGCTCTCAGCAATGTTCACTCCCTCTATGTTTTTAATTTTACAACTGACTAAATACTATTTCTTAGTGTCTAGTGTGAGTTGTTAATGGTTGATCATGTTTGATATTCATACAGAGTATATGAATGTGTTTAATAGTAACTCAAAGTCAGTTTTGTACTAAAAGTACCACCTAAATCTAGCAGATTGTGAAGCTCATACTGTGCAGTCACAGAGGTGGCTCCTACAATTTTTAAGAAAAACACTTTGGATGAAGAACACACGCTACACTTTTGCCAGATGCTTATATAAAGAGTAACTCTTTTATATAATACCTCCCACATAGCAAATGCTGCTAAGTAGTAATTATCACTGCTATTTAATTCTCTGTAGTCAATCACCTGCCAAATCCTAGATGTTCTTCCTCTGGAGTTTCCTCTCATCTCCACCAGAGCCCCCTGAGCCCAGTCTGGTGTATTCCACAGCTCGATGAGTCAGTCCTCCTGCTACCCTTGGTTGGCCTGACCTTTCTGCTAATTGCCCTGCAGCTACACCAAGCGACCTGTGATGCCATGATAGAACAGCCCTCCTGCCTCCCTGAGTCCCAGCCATTCCCCTGTCCAGTCTTATTTAATTCCCATAGTTTGCAAATGCATGTTCTCCATTCCAGTGAGCCAAGTCCTTCCCAGTCTCAGGGGCTATTGGAAATTCAGGAGTCATGGTCTTAGTCGGAAAGCCTGTCCTTTCTATACTACCTACCCGAACATCTACACCAACTGTCCAAAAATTCTTTCAAACCATTCTAGGGTTCATTATTTCCCCACTACCAAACCTCAGAAACTTAACACCAGTCAGCCAATTCAAAACTCAACAATGCATTATATGACTAAGTTCCTTGACCAACGTAAATATATATTGGTGAAGGATATGTGTGTGTGTGTGTGTGTGTGTGTGTGTGTCCTTATATATCCAAAGTCATTAATTAACATTTTTTCCTTAGGAAATAGTGTATTTTAGAGGCTGTTCAAAGAAAAAAAAAAAAAGCTCCACCCAAAATGTATGGAGAAACAATCAAATACAGTTAAATATTAAAAAACAACAACAAAAAACTATGAGTGTCAGTTTTCCTGAATAAAATACTCCATATAATTCTAGTGTTGATAAATATTTGTCCGGCAGCCATAGATCATAAGTAAGTGTGCTTGCTTGATATCAACCTGTCTCACAGGGAACTCTCTTCTAAACCTGCATCCAGTGCTTTACAGTCTCTAAAGGCTTTGGCATTTGTAAAGATGGTGGGTTCTGTCTTGGTCATTTCATTTTCCAGAGTTCCACTAGCTGGTTTCAAACAGTGTCTAAAATGTAAAAGGTAGAAGCCTACAGGCCCATTTCTCCTGACAACCTTATGACTGGCTCATTTTAATTTTACAAACACATTTTGTCAAATGTAGAGATTTGATGGCTTTAATATCTGAAAGACAATATTGTTTGTTTGTTTGTTTGTTTTTCAAGACAGAGTTTCTCTGTGTAGCCAGGGCTGTCCTGGATCTCACTGTGTAGACTGGGCTGGCCTTGAACCCAGAGATCTGCCTCCTTCTGCTTCCTGAGTGCTAGGATTAATGGTGTGCACCACCACTACCACCTGGCTATGAAATAATTTTTAAGATGTTTGGTTTACTGGATCACAATTCAATTTCTCCTCTGAACTATAAATTCCATGTGCTGCAATTCTCTTTATGTTGTTCCCATCAAGCTGAAAATTAGAACTGGTTTGTTCAAAGTTTTCTGCCTCTGTGTACCTGAGCCCACGAAATATAGTATTTCATTATTTTTTTGACAGTTCCTATTATCTCCTAGCTGGAAATAAAGGATAACGAGCTTACTCTGATCAAAAACATCTGAAAGAACAAAAGAAAAATCTTGTTTTTAAAATGAGCTTGTTGCAAATGGGAATGGTTTGCACCCAATGCTTTGGGCTTCTGAGTAAAACACACTGTTGGTTACAGCTGGCTGGGGAAGGCCAGGCTTTGATCCATTCTTTAATTGGCAGGAACATTTAGGATCACGCTATATATTGTTGAGTGTGTAAAGTAGATTCACAGGTGATAGCAACTTACCTGCTGACCTGACTGGTCTATCAAACTCGACCTTAACTTCCAACAACTCAGCTCTGTTCTTTAAAAAGAAAAGAACCAGGAACCTAATTCAGTTCCTAACTGGGGTGATGAGCACAAGGGAATTTGCTCAGAATTGAGCATGACGTCAGCCCAGCTGCCGATCAGGATATTATGCCTTAGGAAGTAATTTGGCAGACCTTCTCCTAAAAGTGCCTCTGGAACAATGTTTCTTTCTTCTTCTTCTTCTGCCAGAAGACAGCAAAGTTTTAAAATTCTGTATGTTAAGTGTCATGGGGCAAGCATAAATCAAGCAATATTAGCATACCATCATTCACACGATCTGTTGCAGAAGTGTCAGCTTGGTGAGGGGATGGGCGGGCGAGCGCTGTGCCTTCTGGGAGGGGTTTTGCTTCTTCTATTAGCAACTAAGTCATATGCATTTAAGGCCAGCCCTGGAAGAGACAGAAAAATCTCTTCGGCTCCCAGCTGCTTTGCGGGGCTGGGGGGCCCACTTTCCCATGCTAATACCTTCCTAACCATCTCTTTGTCATTTTCCCCACAGGAAACTGTGAACTTCTCCAGGCCGTGGACTGAATTCCCCACAGGGAAGTAAATGAGACTTTCTCAGGGAATGGAGACTCCTGCAGTGTGCATTCACCCACCTGCAGCCCTTTTTTCTCCTTGGCAAAGTCAAATGAACGTGAAAGCATTTAGATTGTTGGCTTCATGGAAGTCCTAGCTGAACAGCGTCCAGCTTGGCAAATGCTTCAATTGCTTCACCGCTGGATCCAGCCAAACAGCTCCAATAGTCTCCCTGCGGAATTCTTCTCTGTTACTTCTGAGCACAGTGCAGCCACTGTATGATCTGTGGATAAGAGTGTGAGGCTCTCACTGGAGGAGCACATGCCGAAGGGGCTCTGCGTCTTTGACAGCTGCAGTTGAGCAGGGCTTTGAGGCTGACTAGCCTTTTTCTTGGGTAGAACAGAGGGCCCCATCTGCTCAGGCTGATTACAAATAACTGATAGTGAGTGACCAGGCTGAAGTCATGCTCTGATAACCGGACCATTTGGAATAGTGAAGATCATTTTGTTCCTAAGTAGTAGAGATAAACAATATCTCCTAGAATGCTAGGGCTGCTAGTTAGGAGCCTATTTACGTTTCCCAATAAAAATGATTCAGTCTTGACTTCACTAGTGCCGGAGTAAAGCAGAGCTGTGTAAAGAAAACCAACTATGATGCTGGAAATATTTTAAAATGTGAGCAAATGACTCAACCATTTCCTCTTTATCATGAAGTACAGTTAAAGGATGAAAAGGGTGAGATAAAAGGACAGAAGGATGGAAGAGAGGGGTGGGAGAAGGAGAGAAGGAAGGAGAGGCAGAGATGAGAAAGGAGGGGAGGGAGAATGGGTGGGAGGGAATGAATGAGGGAGGAGGAGGAGTGAGGAGGAGGAAGGTTTTTGTACTTTCTGAGCTTTAATCACCAACTTTGTTCATCCCGACAGAGTAGGGGGTGAAGCCCACGTCATTTAAGATGTGTGGACTGTGTCACAGCAACCCCAATGTAAGAGAGAGTCAAAGGTTTAATTCTGACCAGAAACAGATTTAGAATTACAAATCTAGGCTCTTTTAGTAGTAAGCCATTTCATCAGTTTCACAGACTGTGGTGGTTTGAGCAGGAAATGCAGCCACAGACTCATACATTTGAAAAACTGGTTCCCAGTTGGTGGGGCTGTTTGGGAAAGATGTGGAACCTTTAGAAGGTGGAGCCCTGGTGGAGGAAGTACATCACTAGGGTCAGGCCTTGGGGTTTTACATCCTGGCCCCACTTCCCATCTATCTCTGCTCTACTTCCTACAGTAGATGAACTATAATCAACCAGCTTCCCATTCCTGACTCACACCTTCACTGAGTTGCCATGCTTTCCTGCTGTGATGGACCCTATCCCTTGGAAGTGTAAACTAAAATACTTTTCTTCCATAATTTGTTTTCAGTCATGTTGTTTTTTAGCACAACAGAAGTTATTAATACACAGACTTCAGAGGAACATTCTAAAATCACCAAGCAAATTATTCACGGGCATATCTTATGAAAATACATCAATAAAGCTGGGTATGGTGGCACACTCCTTTAATGGCAGCACTCAGGAGGCAGCAAAATGTGGAGCTCTTTGAGTTCAGGGCCAACTTCATCTACATAGAGAGTTCTACTGCAGTATATGGTTAACACAATATGTTGGTTCTTTGATATTAACATTTGATCTAAAAACTACTTTGAAGCTTTGAATTTTGGTCATTAACAAAATAATTTGTCAGTATTATTTCCACTTGACACTAAAAAGAACTGCTAAGAAGTGGGGTTATTCAAACAGCTCCAAGAAAGGTCCACCACACAGGCACTTGTGTTCTACTATATATTTGGTGTGTGTGTAAAATATTGGTATCCATCAGCTTTTTGTAAAGTTCATCATTGTAATTTTATTTATCTGATTACTTATTAATAGCCTATGAAGATGAAGATTGGGAACTAAACTGTAATTTTAAACAGTATGTGTCAAGACATTCTCAGCCAAGCACAATTAAATGTAAATCTAGGTGTCTAAAGAGGTAATGGGTTGCAGAAAAACCAAACAGTCAGTAAAGGATCCAACATGTGGTGAGGGGTAAAGTACTTATGGAGAACCCCTGACAAGTTACAGCTTTCATAATGACATCCAAGGCAGAGAATCCTGGGACTAGAACAGCAGGAAGGAGTGTACACTGAGGCCCATTACTCAGAGCAGGGAGGGACAGGTGTAGATCCTTAGTGAGTCACAAGGACTTCCCTCCACATGCTATGACAGCTTCTAGAGTGGAGAATGCAAAAACAAAATTTACGGTTCCTTCTTAAAACATAAGCATTAAAATTTTAATTTAGACTTCAGTCAGTTTAGTAAAGGCACAAGTAGATCTATCTTTTTCACAGGTGTAGGCAATTCCCTAAACTAATAAGCTTAGTCAGCTGTGAAAACCACTAAAGGGCTTAACAAGTCCCATGGAGCTCTAATATTGTTATTGGGGAATCATAATGCTAATGAGTTAAAATTAAAATTAGTGACTCAGTGCAGGGTACCAAGAAAGCTAAGTAATCTAATGTGTGGGCTCATGGCCAGATTCTAAGAAGCAGGGGTCTGTCTGCACCCCACCCTGACCAGGGTCTTTGCTCCAGTTTGGAACTGGCTTGCTCCCTAAGAGTTCCTGTGTTGGGGTTTGGTCCCCTAATGATGTGATATGAGAGATACTGGGACCTTCAAGAAGAAGAGCTAGGAAGAGATCTTTGGATCTTACTAGATCAAAAAAGATTGTGTGGTTCTGGAAACCTGAGTTAATTCTCTTGAATATAATTTGGAGAAGTGGCCCCACCCAAGTCACTCTCTTATTCATATTTGGTGATGTAATTTCTCCCTCTAGATCCAAGCTAGATTTTTTATCAGAACTCAGCTGAGCCTGGCTCATACCATTGAATCTCAGGATCTATGGACTAAATAAACTGCTTTTTTTTTTTGGTTTTTCGAGACAGGGTTTCTCTGTGTAGCTTTGCGCCTTTCCTGGAACTCGCTTGGTAGCCCAGGCTGGCCTCGAACTCACAGAGATCCGCCTGCCTCTGCCTCCCGAGTGCTGGGATTAAAGGCGTGCGCCACCACCGCCCGGCTAAACTGCTTTATTAAGGAGCCTCCCTCAGGTGTTTCATCAGATGGGCTAACATACTTTCTCACCCAGTTCAACCATCTACTCAGCATGCTGCCCAGGCAGAAGTCCCAGAGACACTGCAAATCCTGCTGGAAGTCTTCCCTGATGACAGCTACTTTATCTGGCTGTAACCATTCTTCAAATGTTCTAGATACTCTTTAGAAAGTTGCCAGTCTTCTCCAGTCCTGTAGGATTTGGAATCCATTCCAACAGCCTTTTCCCTACAAAAGAACTCAATCTTTATTTTTTTTAATTCCCATATACCTTTAATAAGTTCAAAAGTCTACCTGAATACCTTGATGACCATGTGCTAGCTCTCATCTGGGCACTATATATATATATGACCTTGGCTCTTCCCACATTCCTGAGGTAGGCAATACTTTTTCACCATTTTGCAAACAATGAAACAGGAACACAGGGCTGGGACATGCTAAACTACCTCCTGTCCTTCACATACCAGACAATCACATTCATCAGCCTGTCTAGGTTTTCTATTTGACTGACTGTCAACATTAGCATGAAGAGTTTGCTAATGGCCTCTTAGCTTGAATAGTAATCTTGTAGAAAATATTATGTGTGTGCATGTATGTGAGAGAGAAATCTCAACAACACAAAGTAGGCCTCAGTGTTTAGACAATACCAGACTGGTGACATTCTGGCACAGTGGAGATGAGCCTGTGACAAAAGTCAGAGCCACTTGACTTTGTCTAGTGATGCTAACTGTGCATCACTAAGAACATGGCTTGTTCTACTTGTGGGACAGAAAAGTCGCCTCTCTAGTACCTATTATGTATGGACTCTGGGGGTGGGGGGAATACCCTCTTTTGTTCCTTTTTTTCTTTCCATTTCAGATTATTGGTTCTATTTACTTACTTGGTAATAGAATGGTTGTGTCTATGCATCAGTATTTTCATTCTATTGCAGGCCGAACAAATCAACACAAACTTAGTGACATCAGCAGTCCATCCCAAGGGCTTTTCACAGCTCAAAGCCAGGTGTCTGCAGCTCTGTTACTTTTGGCAGGCTCTCGGAATGAGCTTTTTCAGTCAATTGCTGGCTGGATTCAGTTCATTTAAGAGCAGCTTTCCTCTGGCTGGTATCCTTCTCATCTTGTAGATGACTTCAGTCCACACTCACAGCCCCGTACTTCATCAGCAAGTCATCAACAGAATAAGGGACTGAGAGCTTTTGCTCTTGGACTGTCTTTGAGCTCCACTTGAGGGACTGTGCTGCCAACCTTGGTTTCACCCTTTAGGCACCCACAGGATCCTAAAAGATCTATCCAGAGAATGCTGCACAATCTTCCAATGTTAAAGATCAGAAACCTAAATCCAATCTGAAAATTCACTCAGAGCAGAATCTAGATGAGCTTTGGGTGGGATAATCAGACAGAAATCCTGGGATGCATTTTAGAAATTTCTGCCAGCCATACCTGTTAACCCATAAAAGATAAACTCCAGGATGTTTTCTTAGCCAGAAGTTAATTTTTCTGTTGTAGTTTTATTATTCTAGAGCTGTATTTTCCACACATTACCTATTAATAACAAATACATTCAAACTGGGAGTTAAATTCAGATAAAATTCAGTTAAAGTTCAGATAAAAATATTTTTAATCAGTAAGTGTATTATTTTATACAATACACCTTTGTAATTTGTAAACATTGAATTGAACGAGCTGAAATATATGAATATTTTCATAGCATTGTTTATGATGGAATATGCATGTTTGTGTTCAATTATTCACAGAGAATAATTGTTTTATGTTTATATATACATTCATGTATTTGTGTGCATATATATATACATATATATGTATATATATATATATGTTGTGTGTGACAGATACTGTGACAACTATGGATATCACCATATTCCTAAATGTTACATTTTAGATAGAAAATATAAGAGAATATATGTAAAGCACTATGCATTAGTTTTATTGACTTTTTTCTTTGACTGTCAATAATAATACTTAATAGAATAATTTCAATACTATGGCTAAAGGGTTTGTGAGATAAGCATGTAGAGATAGCAAGACAGGTGCAATACACTGAAATAAGTGAGATGTACACTTGGTCAGAGTCATAAAATGCTGATGAACTATGCAGATTTGAAAATCCTCTGTGTTGTGAAGAAAAAAAATCAAACACTCACACCAGCATTCCTTACTATATAGAGCATCAAGTACTATTCAGTATAGGACACTGGATAAGTGAGTGAGTGAGACATAGAGGTAGTAGAATTTACTATATGAAATACTTAATGAAATGGTCTAATGAAACTGTCTAAAAATTTAATCTTTGTTTTCTCACCCATGAAACATAATTAGATGCTAAGATCCCTCCCAGCTTTGTAGTCTGGGATGGTTTACAATGATTTTCATTCTGAGTTCTCACAGTCTCATCTAACATATTCACAAATATTCATATGTAGCAATAATAGAAATGAAGTTTTTCCTGGGGACGATTTTTAAGACAACTGAACCAAGATTTGTAGTAAGATTTTATTAAAAGCATGAGAGATACTTGGACAGTTCACTCAAGATGTGCAAAGCACTTACCTTTCCTGAGGCATGAAAAATAAAACAGGGTAACGTGCTACTTCCTCAGTGTGTAAAGAGAAGTGGGGCATGTGAATGATGGGGATTTTCATTTAAATAATCAGCCTTACTACACAAGGGGTACAGAGTTGCCTCCAAAGTCTCGAACTTCTAACACTAATTTAAGTAGAGTAGCATTAGCATCAAATATTTTTATTGCATAATGATTGTATATAGCTTCCACAAGCTGAGTCATGTGTGTGTCTAGGTCTTTAGAAGTAGACAAATTCTCAAACCCCTAGGAATTACTCTACTGTGTCTCATCGTTTGTGTTCCCTCGCCTCTGACATTTCCACCACTTCAACCAAAGGCCATTTCCTCTCAGTCTGTCAACAATGGAAATTGAAAACAGCTGCTCATCAACCCTTTGGATAATGGTTCCTCTGTGCACATAATGCTAGCCGGTCTTAAAGGTCACTGCCAATATTTGAAGAGGTCAGAGAGGAGAATTTTAAAGTTAAAAGGAGACTTAGTAATCACAGAATCCACCTTTCACCAAGGTAAGATGCCTAATGGCTATAAAGATGCAGCTAAATTGGAGACATCTATTCTAGTGCTCTGTAGCAGAATAGACTAACTTGGTGATAATAAAGTATATATCGTATATAAAGTATATATCATGAAATACACCATGAAGAAATAGTATGTGGAGGATAGAGAGATGGCTCAGTGGTTAAAGAGCTCTGGCTCTTCCTCTACAGGACCTGGATTTGATTTTCAGACCCACATGGTAGATAAAAAACACTGTAATTCCTGTTAGAGGGGATCCGATGTCTTCTAGCCTCTAGGGGCACTGCAAACATATGGCACACACACAGACAAGCAGAAAAAACACCTATACACATAAAAAAATAAAAATCAGTACATATTTATTAAAAATGATATTTGGAGTGATAAATATATCAATTGCCCTGACTTCATCACACATTGTACACATGTATTGAAGCCCCACACTATCCTGGAAATACATACAATTCTTATGTGTTGGTTAAAAATTACAGAAGCTCATAGAGATGGCTCAGAAATTAAAAGCACTTGTTGGTCTTCCAGAGGACCAAAGTTCAATCTCCAGCACCCATGTTGGGTGGCTTATCACCACATATAACTCCAACTCTAGGGGTCCAGTACCCTCTTGTGGCTTTTGTAGGCCTTCACTTACATATATGCACATACACATGAATAAAAAATAAAAATAAAATCTTAAAAGTTTAGTTTGTGTGTGCCACGCCCTAGAACTTATCCCTCTGATCAAACCTGGTCCTCACACCATCCACCTTACCCATCCTGATCAAACCTGGTCCTCATATCATCCATCTTGAACATCCTGGGTTTCCTCTATCTCCCCTCTTTTCTCACCTCTCTGTTTCCTGGATCCCACACTTTTTTCCATTCTGATTGATTATGTATTTAGTTAGAACTCATTCCTTTATAGCTTGCTGTAAAGCAGTTTGTGGAAAATATTCTAAATGTTCAAAATGTCTTTATTTTGCCTTCAAAGTTAATTGATGTCTTTTGATTGTATCTATCAGGAAACATTTTTTCCTCAGAATTTTGAAAGTATCCTTCTCTGTCTTTTGGTTTCAAGACTATAATGAGAACTCTGATTTCATCAGAGTCATGGCCTTTCATACTTACAATTTTCATTCTTATAAATTTTCTCCCTGAAAGATATTGAGATCTCTTTGCTAACACCACTGTAAAATTTAACAATGATGTCTCTGTTAAATCCACAGCTGTCTTCATCTACATCTAAACTGTGCTTTGAGCACCTTTGATCTGAAAACTTGAGACTTTCAATTCTGAGACACAGGAATTCTTTCTTCAATGTTTCCTTCTCCTCCATTACATACTTCTTTCCCCCTGTGTCTTCTACTCAGATTTAAAGACTCCTAGGTACCTTGTGACATTGTTCTTATCTTTTCTCCCTCTGCATACATTATCTCTTGCTGAGCTTTCTGAGAATTTTATCAACTCATCGTCATAATATTATGGTTGTTATTTCTAAATTTATATTTTTGTGTACAAGAGAACATTTTTATCACTTTATACCTACCGAGATATTGTAATTTTTTGGTTTTGGAGAAGAAAAATACTAATTACAAGTGCACATAAAAATGCCTAGTGTAAAGGCAAAACTTCCATAAGAGCCACTAGGACCTGGGCCTCGTTTTCTCTAAGTAATACTGCTTTCTTCCTTTTTTCTCTGCACTTATTTTTAACTGATACATAAAATAAGCATAATTATGATTATATCATCTAATGTTTCGGTGCATGAATGCATTATGTAATGTTTATATCAGATTATATATATTTTCCTTAAACAGTCATCATTTTCTTATGGTGTAAAAATTGAAAATCTTTTCTACTATGTGGGACTCAGGGATCGAATTCCGGTTATCAGCATTGGTGGCAAACACCATTATCCACTGAGCCATCTTCTTGGCCCTCTCTTAACTTTCTCAAGTATATATTGCATCACCATTATCCATAGTGTACTACTATGGAATAACATACCATAATTTCTCTTACATATCTATAACTTAGTTATTGCTCACTCATCAATGGGTCTTTAAAATCTTTTAATTGGGCCGGGCAGTGGTGGTGCATGCCTTTAATCCCAGCACTTGGGAGGCAGAGCCAGGCAGATCTCTGTGAGTTCAAGGCCAGACTGGGTTACAGAGTGAGTTCCAGGAAAGGCACAAAGCTATACAGAGAAAACCTGTCTCGAAAAAACAAAATAAATAAACAAATAAATAAATAAATAAATAATAAAAAATAAATAAATAAAATAAAATCTTTTAATTGGCACATAACTACTCATATTTATAAAGTACTGTGGGATAATGCAATATATATGATACATTGTGATCAAACAAGGGTAATTAGCATTTCTATTTATTGAATATTTATTGACAAAAAAATAATTTGTCACTTATTTGTGTTGGGAACCTTCAAAATCATCTGTATAGCACTTGCTTGATTCCTGAATGCTCCTTATGTGTAGCGCCCTATTCTTGTTTCAGCATAATGTACTTCTTTTATCTCTCTCTTTAATAGCTTCATTTTTATTTTATCATTCTATATTATCTTTATGTCTTCCTAATTGCTTTGCTTCTCTCTCTCTCTCTCTCTCTCTCTCTCTCTCTCTCTCTCTCTCTCT
>CABHPP010120526.1:15474-41659 GCA_902168425.1 Peromyscus attwateri | reverse complement strand
TCTCTCTCTCTCTCTCTCTCTCTCTCTCTCTCTCTCTCTCTCTCTCTTCTCTTTATTTGGCTTCTTACAGGATTCTTGTATATACCAACAAGGTGTTTGGAGACTCTGCAAGGAAGTGACATGTAAGTTATTAGTTTCACTGTATGACAATCTGGGTAAGTCAATTAACTGGATAACCTCCAATGAAAATGCCCTTGAGTCTTTTTGTCAAGGTAATTCAACTTAACAGAAAAAATTGTTTTAAAATACTCTGGTTGGAGCACCCTGGGTCTGACTGGGGAGAGATGCTGGAGGAGGACTTCTATAGTCCCACTGCATCCACTTTCCTACGATTCACCTGTTTGCAGCAGGGCATAGGGCCTTACAGCTACCCTACATGTCCTCTTCAGGGAGTGACCCACTGTTTGACCCTCTCGAGAAACTGGCATGCAGTTTTCTATCCAGGCACAGGTAGGCTGGGAGTTGCTTAAAGACTCTTTCATATGGTCTTCTAGATTCTAACTCTGCATTCAGTCATCTCCTTTAGGCTCTTGAAACTCTCAGTCCTTATTCTGAGGTATCCATGCCTGTAGCCCAGATTGCCAGTCGTTATATTCAGTAGTTTAAACGAACTACAAACTTGACAGGAATCTAGACTCACCTAGGAGACAAGCCTCTAGGCATGCTTGGCTGTGACGGACACCTAGATTAGACTAGCCTTTGGACATATTGTCTACATTTGGCTAATTGGGTTGAGAATACCTACCTTAACTGTGGGTGATACTATGCCTGGGGTTTACTTATTCCATGAATAAAAAGGAGAAGGAAAGCACTAGTATACTTCATTGTCTGTTTCCTGACTGCAGATGCAATATGTCAGCAGCTCTTACCACCATGACTCCCCACTGTGATAGACTCTGCTCTCAAACTGTGAGCTAAAGATATCCTTCCTCCTTAAGTTACTGTTGTTAAGCATTGAGTCCCAGTGACAGACAGTAATTAATATTACATATATCCTTTTAAATTCTAACGATGTGCTTTTCATTCATCATCCCCCTTTTAAGATCACTAGTAAATTGAGTCACATGTTAGGAATGGCAGTAATACATGTAAGATCTGGTTTTAGAATATTAGATACTGTGCTAAGACAATGCATACCCCTTGTAGTTTTGGAGCATCACATCATCTGTAGATCTGACCAATGTGCTCTTTATCTTCATTTAAAAGTCACAAGTTGGCAACTGACAACCCTGGGGCCCAACCGTGCCTGCTTCCTGTTTTCAGTGTTATTGGAGCATAGCCATGCTCATTTGTCTGCATAACATCCACAGTTGCTTTTGCACTGCAGTGGCAAAATTGAGTAGTTGCAACAGAGACCATTTGATCAGCAAATCCTAAATTATATTTTCTGATTCTTTTCAGAAAAAGTTTGCCAACTTCTGCATTGACTTACTGATAAAATATATCAAGTATGACAGGCCTAGATCTAAGGTGAGTAATGAAGTCTCAGGCCTTTGCAAAGGCTGGCATTGATTCATTAACCAGATCAGCTTAATAGTAAGTCCACTTAAGACCATGAGCTTTACGTAGCACTATTAAGCACATAAACTAAAAACATAGAAACTAATACTGACTTTTATAAGATAATACATTCCCATTGCTTAGTATTGAAGGAGCAATAACATTCAAACATAAAAGAATCCTCTAGAAGATATTCATGTACAGGATTCCTGAGTTCTATAAACGTATCCTAGAAGGGTCTAAGAAATCCCCAAATGTATCATAAGAAAAATTATTCCATGAAAGGAGAAAGATTCTTACTACAGCAAGTTTGGGCAATATTGTTCAGGACATTAAATTACTTACTTACACAGTTGCTGTTTTAAAATATCCTGACAAAGGCAATATAAGGAAGAAAGGGTTCATTTTGCCTCGGTGTTTGAGGGTCCATGCCATCATGCTGGAGAAGGCACAGAGGTGGGAATATGGGACACTTTGCCATACTGTATCCATAGCCTAGTAGCAGAGAGTGATGACTGTCAGTACCTAGCTCCCTTTCTCCTTTTCACTCAGTCCAGGACCCCAGCCCACAGAATGGAGCTGCCCACAGTTATATTGGGTCTTCACACCTCAGTTAACCTAATCTGTATAATCCTTTACAGATATGTCCAGAATCTAACTCAGTCTAGATAATCCCTCTCAGGCATGTCTAGAGGCTATGTCCTGGGTGATTCTAAATTCTGTCAAGTTGGCACCATAGACCATTATAAGCAACCTTCCTTCTAATGGGTTAAAATATATCACATGAAAGATTCTGAAAATTTCTGCAAACAAAAACCCTAACACAGCTTTGTTCATGAAAAGATTAGCTGTGTTCATGAAAGAAAACACAAATTCAAAGTTCTAATTCTGAAATTCTTCGATTCCATCTTATCTGTATTCCTATCTTAGGAAACATTGTCATGTGTTTGGCTGACATTATTGGTATGAACCAAATGACATCTGATGTTTTCAATGCCTTTCACAAACTCCAACATCTTTACAGTTCTCAGTCCATTGTCTCAGAGTTTTACTGGGAGTTAGAGCCAAAGAATCCAAAAGTCAACAAAGACAGAAGCAGAAGACAGAGACAGATGGGGTTTGTTGTCCATTGCCTCCCTCCCCTTAATTTTTGAGTACAAGGAAAGGAATGAAAGAGAACTTAGGATAGCCCTTCCACTGAACAAATGAGAGCTGCTGCAGCCAGAGTGTAACAATGGGACAAACTGGTTACCCATGGAGCTTGTCTGTCCAGATGTGGACAGTATTCACAACTGCTCTTACTATAATAGATTTGAAGTTCTCTAAAGAAGCAACATCTATGATGAAGACCCTGAAAACTGCTTGACTGACTAGACCTTCATAACTATGAAGAGATCCATATTGCAGATCTTTGTCCAAATCACACCGAGCTGCCTTTAGCCCCCTTGACAGTGCTTGCCACCAACTTCTGCATATAACCATCTTTGTGAGGACTAAGTGAAACTTTGGGATGAATTACTACACTTAACAGGCCACAAGTTTCCAACAACTCTAGACCTGAGAGTTATAATTTCAGAAACCTACAGCAGAGAGGTCCCTGCTCTACTGCATCCCCTTCCAATGAATCCCCTACCAACGGATTTGGCAAAGCTACTACCCCATGACTTTCTTTTGTTTGATAAAAATAAAAGTCTCTCACCATGAAATCGTGACCCTGGGCTATGGACACTCATATTTTGGCTCACAATAAAGTGTCCTCTTTCCTTTTGAACAAGAGTTTTTTTGTTTTGTCTATGTCAGTATACAGCTCTGTTGAGGGTCTTTGACATATGACACCTCCTCTGCCATGATGTCCCCTCTGTCAAACCTGTGTTCTGATCCTTATTTGTACAGGTGAGTCTCATCATTAATAAAAAATAAATTCTGACTATTATCTGCTGTCTTACTGTAGATAGTAAAGATAGAGCATTGCGTGTGTCCTGTTTCAGCTAACTAAGGCAGCAGAGCCAGCTCTGAGAGCTGTTTTTTTGTTTTGTTTTGTTTTGTTTTGTTTTTGTTGTTTTTTCCACAAAAAGCATAGCTTGAGAATGGTCTTAGTGAATGAGGATATTCTCAAATTACAGAATTACAATGTTTTGCTTCCTGATCCTTTATCTCATTCAAAAATCAAGCTGTGCTACCATTGCTATTTTGAAAGCATAGAAAGCAGAGTTCAAAATGATTAATTAACTTACTAAAGTTCTCTAAATAGAAGCAGAGTTCAAATTTAGATACTCTGTCTAAAAATCCCACGCTTGGCTCTCACAGACCATGTTGCCTGTCTTTGTTTTTCACATTATCCAATTCTGTCAGCCTAGAGAATCTACCCAACAAAATCCAAACATGAAGACATTTTTTTTGTCATTTTTTTACCAGTCAACCTAAGAGTTTCAATACCTCTAGCCAAATGTTTATAAGTAACCAGTCAATTGTTAGGTTATCTGAATCCCATGTGGCAATACAACAGGTACAGTTCATGGTTCCCAGAAGCCAGCATTTCTGCCTCTTTAAAGAAGCAAGACAAGGAAACAAACACACTTATCTTCTAGTGTGCCTCCTCCCTACCATAGGAATGTGTGCTCTATATCTACACCTACGCCCTACCCCAGCTTTCTCTAATGTGCTTAGAAATATTCTTATCACCTTCGTTTCCCAGATGACAATGCAGACTCACTAATGTTCCTGCCTTGCTTATTGCCACAAAGGTGCTAATGGTTAAAAAAAAATGCTAGTTTCAAAGTGTCTGATTCTGTGACACCAAGGTGGCCAGAGTTGATGTTTTGTAAATACCACCAGGTCCTGGCTATTTTCATTCTCCATGTTGATTGATTTTCAGAGATTTGGCTATGCTGTTTTAGTATTACCTTCTTCCTAAGAAGTCTTTCCTTTTGGAACACTTCAAGTCTCTCTTTATTTGTAATAGTGAAATTCAGAGATGTTTCCAAATTATCTGTAAGAAAGATGCAACATCTTCAGCAAATGATTCTGGAAAATCAGGATATGGACATGTAGAAAAATGATGCAAGATCCTCATCACTTATCCTTCACAAAACAAATCCAAATGAACCTTAACATAAGATATGATCCTCTGAAACCACTTGAGGAAAAAGTATGGAGTTCACTTCAACATAGAGGCACAGTTAAGAACTTTTTGAATAGGGCTGTGGTAGCTCAGAAAATAAGACCAACAACTGACAAATGGGATTCTATAAAATCTAAAAGCTTCTGTACAAAAAGGGAAACTGTCAATAAAGTAATGAAGCAGTCCACAGATTGACAGAAAATCTTCTCCAGCTTACTTCTAACAGATGATGAGTGTCCATAGTATATAAAGTATAGATTAATTTCTAAATGGTCTTATTAAATAAAAAAACATGGAACCAACTATAGGAGTGAAAGCCTTAGAGAGATCATGGAAATAAGAAAAGCCGCCAGCCAATCTTACCTCACTAACTCACTAACTCTGCAGCTTCCAAATGCAAGTTACTTCCTGTCTACCCAAGTCTATATGTCTTGCTGTTGTGCGATCTGATTTGCTGTCTAGCTACATGACTTCATCTTCCTGGCCAGCTCTGTCACTTCCTATCTGTACAGGCCTCCAGAACCCTATGGTTGATACTGGGATTAAAGGCATGTATCACCATACTTGGCTCTGTTCCCCAGTGTGGCCTTGAACACACAGAGATCCTGCCAGCTAAGTGATAGGATTACAGAATGCCCCTCCCTTCTGGATTATGCAGAAGGTGTGGTAAGGGTAAACATTGGACCAACAAATGTAGATCAACAAGGGACAGACAAGTTAATCCTTTGCCTCTGCCATCAGGAAACTCCCTGAGGGGCCTCACACAGGCCCTCATGGCAAATTCAGTTCAGACTTTTCCTGCCATTGTAGAAGAAACCCCTTCTCAGAGCAATTAAATAACCACATGCCTATTGGAATAAACCAGGCTACTTGGGGTGATAGAACAGCTGTAACAGAGAGAACAGGAAATTCAGGAGAAACCATAAAGCGAATTTTTTTGGCAAACTTCTATGAATGAACAAAGACCAAAATTTAAAATACAAATAAATGATGTTCTCTTGAATGGTTTGGTAGACACAGGTGTGGATGTTACAATAATTGCACCAGAATTTTGGCATCCAAATTGGCCTCTTCAGGAGGTAAATGTTCAGCTGTTAGGGACTGGAACATTATCTCAAGTGAAACGGAGTGCAAGATGGCTCGAATGTATAGGACCAGAAGGACAGAAAGGAATATTGAAGCCATAGTTGGCTAATACAGCTATGAATTTATGGGACCATGATCTATTACAACAATGGAATACTCAGATTAACATTCCTCCAACCTCAGAAACAAGTGTTAGTTTATGGTTTTTCTAAAGTCAATCCTGAGTTAGGTTTACCTTTAAATTCTCCTTTCTGGGTCTGAATTTCTCTATGACTCATTTTAACAGGTTTTTCTAAAGATTTTATCTTGGCACTTAAGTAAAGAACTCAAAAACAACCCAATTTAATTATGGGCCATGGAACTGAATAGAGACTTCTCAAAATGAGAAACACAAGTGGCTCGTGTTATGGTGAGCTCTGTCAACTTGGCACTATCTAGACTCACCTGGGAAGAGATTGTCCATGAGGGAATATCTAGATCAGGATGGCCTGTGGACACATCTGTGAGGGATTATTCTGATTATATTAATTGATGTGGAAAGACACAGCCTGTGAGTGGGCCACGCCATTCCCCAAGTTTGGATCCTGGACTGCATAAGAGTGGAGAAAGTGAGCCAAGTGTAAAAAAAACATGCTTTCATTTTCTGCCCTTGACTGTGTATATGGCTACCTGCTTTTAATTTCTGATGCCTTTATGTCACTGCAATGATAAATATGATACTTGTGAGCTAAAATAAACCCTTTCTCCCCTAAGTTGTTTCTCTCAGGATATGTTGTTACAGAAAATGAAATCAGGAAAGCTAGAAATACTTTAGAAAGTGCTCAGCATCCTTAGCCATCAAGAGAATATGCAAATTAAAACTGCTTTAAGATTCCATCTCATCCCATCCTAGTCAGAATGGCTACCAACAAGAATACAATAACAAATACAGATGTGGGGGAAATATACCATTGGTGGAGAAAACGACTGTAGCTACTTTGGAAAGCAGTCTGGAAATTTCTCAAAAAAATGAGAACTAGAACTATAATAGGACAAATCTGTTGGTGTAACCCTGGGCATATACCCAAAAGACTCTATATCCCACTACAGAGATACTTGCATATCCATGTTCATTGCTGCTTCATTCACAATAGTTTGGATATGGAATCCACACAGATATCAAGTGATGGATAGATAATGAACATGTGGTTTATGTATACACAATAGAATTTTACTCAGCAGGAAAGAAAATGAAATTATGAAAATTGCAAATATATGGATAAAACATCTATTGCTGTGATGAAACACCATGACCAAAAAACAAGTTGAGGAGGAAAGCATCTATTTGGCTTACACTTCAACATTGCTGTTCATTATTGAAGGAAGTTAAGACAGGAACTCAAACAGGGCAGGATCACGGAGGCAGGAACTGATGCAGAGACCATGGAGAGGTACTGCTTACTGACTTGCTTCCCATGGCTTGCTTAGCCCACCTTCTTATAGAACCCAGGACCAGCAGCCCAGGGGTAGCACTGCCCACCATGGGCTGGGCCCTCCTCCATTGATCACTAAATGAGAAAATAGTTTACATCTGGATCTCATCAAGACATTTCCTCAACTGAAGCTCCTTCCTCTTACAACTCTAGTTTGTGTCAAGATGACACACAAAACCAGCCAGTACAGAAACCCAGACCTAGAAAAACAAACATCATATGTTGTCTCTCATATGTGGATCCTAGCTTCCAGTCTAGTTCTGCACATTTATCTTGGAGCACCTGTGGAAACCAGAAAACTTGAAAAGGACATTTGGGAAACAAATGTAGAACAGAAATTAAATGAAAGTGGAGAGGTACATTCTGGGCAAAAAGAAGAGACAAGTGGGTAGATAGGGGAGAAAAAAGGAGATAACCAAAATGAAAGGTATATGAAAATTTCATAGAGAAACTTACTACTTTGTAAGCTAACTTTAAAAATATTATTTCTTGGTTTTCTCCTAGGTCCCTGGCCTACCTTGGCCACCTGAGCAGTGTAGGGGATGGGTCCTATCTCACAGAGTGGGCCTTAAATCCAATCAGATATTGTTTGGTTACTCCAACAAGCTGTGTACCACTATTGCACTAGCAAATCTTACAGAAGGTTATTATTGTAGACCTGGGTTTACAAACAAGAGTTTGTAGTTGGGTTGTGTTTAGTATAAAGGGTACCTTCCAGTACCATCCCCTTTCAGTTCATAGGGATGAAGACTGTGGGTAGGCACCAGCTCTACTTCTCCATGTTCAATGAGTTGTGCAGGTGTCTTTAGCAATGGGGCCTTACCATCAATTGTGGAGAGCAACTCATAGCCTTGTAAATAGCCTAAGGTATCTGGGGGTTCCCATAGGACCCCTATGGCCAATAACTCAATTAGATGCAACCCATTCCTGATACTGGAAGCTTCATTTGATGATGAGAGACATCTAGTTGAGTCACTGTCTCCCCTGTTATTTGGTGATTTCATTTAGATGGACTTCAAACACGTGTGTATTTTAGGAAGCTTCTATGGTATTAGGTTTTCATTCAGTCCTTAGTTTTGGCTGTCTCTCTCTGAATTACTTCCTCTTCCCTCCCCCCAGTTTGAGCCTCTTATTCCAGCTACCCCAACCCCATTCATCCACAACATTCTACTATATTCATAGATTAATGCCTTGCTCAGTCATTATCAGAGAAGCTTCCTTCTGCATCCGATGGGAACAGATATAGAGACCCACAGCTCAACAATGTACAGAGAATGAGAGACCTTGGAGTGTTCAAACCTAAATGGGGTATCTCCATCAAATTCCTTACCTCAGGCTTCAGTGAAACCCATGGAAGAGTAGGTAAGACAACTGTAAGAGTTTGAGGAGATGATGGACACCAGTGAAACAAGATCTTCTAAGCACAGCAGGACCATCATACATATGAACTCACAGAGACTGTGCTGGCATGCACAGGGCTTGCACAGGTCTGGGCCAGATGGGGCCACAGCACTGAAAGAAGTGGACACATGCCCCCATCCTTAACCCACATGCTATCTCCAATTGAAAACCACTCACAAATGAAAATCAGTTTTCCCCAGTGGGTCTCACTGGGAATACAAACCACTCTCAAGGGCAGACCCCATGCCCAGTAGTAGATGGCAAACACAAAATAAACACAATGGCATCTTTGATGGTTATTTGTCTCATAATGCTTTGTAAGGGCATTTTTTCCTTTACAGGTCCTTTATGTATATGTTATCATTTCTAGATTTGTGTTTTTATGGGATTCCTTTGTGTGAAAACATGTGTCTCTGCATCTATATGTGTTTCTTGTGCTTTTTCTTTGGTTATTTTTCTTCTCTATGTTCTGTTTGTTTTGTCCTATTCTGGACTGTTTCTTTTTGTTAATTTTATTTCATTATCATTCTTTAGATGCCTGTTTGTTTTCTAAGGGGAGACATAATAGAAAGTGTGGCTTCAGATGGGAAGTAGGGATGATCTCAGAGGAGTTGGAGTTCTGTTTATATATAACCAGAATATATTATATGAAAAAAATCTATTTTTAATAAAAGGAAAATAGAAAAAATTACTTCTTAAAAAAGAATTAGAATGGGGAGATCCTGTATGGCTTGATAGTGCCGCTAGCAGACGCTGGGGGTTGCTAGCCAAGAATCACAGTACCAAGTGTGGGATCTCAGTGTGAGCTGTTGGTCAGAAGTACCCTGAAGCTTTTCCATTCCTGGTTGTTGCTCAGCAGATCTAGAAGATAGGACTCTACTTCTGAAGATAGCACACATTTTGATTGCATGATAGAGAGAAATAAAACTGTATCTAAGCTGGACATCTCCTCCCTGATGGCCAGCTTTAACTGTGCTGGAATATGCCATGCAGATTGCTGAGAGAGTTCTTTCCCAGCTGAGAACCTTATGAACTTCAGTACAAATCTCCAAGAAAAGGTGTTTTAATTTATGCAATAGAGGCATGACTTTTATAGGAATTATCAAGTACTCTCTGATTAGATTTAAGGGTCACTTCACAGGAGGGAATTCATGCCTGGTAGTGTACCTTGATCAAAAATACATGGCTAAAGAAGTCAATGACCATAGAGGAGAACTAACTACTGTTCACCTTAATTGACAGATCCTCAAATTATCTATGTTTATATATGTTAAATATCTAGTTTTATTTCCATTGACAAATGCTGCATTGAGCCTTAATAAGAGAAGCAGGCTTTTTCTTTTTCTTTTTCTTTTCTTTTTTCTTTCTTTTTTTTTTTTTTTTACCATGGATGGTAGTGAATTCAGAGGCTCAAGGTGCTGAGAATAATTGTACACTGAGTTCTTGGCCCCAAACAAAACAGTTATAGCATTCTGCTAAGGCTCGGGGGATATTGCAGAAGACAGAGCTAGAAGATAAGAAGGACTTTGAAATGCCTTTTCTGGACATGATACAGTCACTACAATCATGAACTCAAAGCAGCTTCAGTTACTTGCACTGGCCTATGCAATCACAAATGAAGGAGGGGCTCTTGGGACCCTACTGCACCTTCCTGAACTACTTATAGTTGGGGAGTCCAGGAGCAAGTGTAGTTATCTTCCGTTGTGTACCAATAGGTGAGCCCACTAAGCTCCAATGGCTACTTCCAAACCCAAGATTACACAGAAAACTTTAACTCCATGAGTCACAAGACAAAATGAAAACATAAGTCTGGGAAGGGTTTATAGGGAGAAGTGAGAATTGATAGGAGTGTGAGGGAGACAAGGAAGGAGGGGGAAGAAAGTAACCAAAGTTACTATACACATACATGAATTGTCAAAGAAACAGTGCAATTAATAGGAAGTGATTTATATATATAACAAAATGTGTCCTAAGGTAAGCCAGACACAGAAGAATCAATAAGTTCACCAGCAGATGTCTGATTATTGACAATCTCAATGTGTCTCTGTGAAGACTTTGTGCTATTTTTATTATCTGTATTAAAGTGGATGAAAATATAAATAAAACATTGAAATTTCATTGATAAATTTAAAGCAGTCTGACAAAGAAATTCAAATTTAAATGTGTTATATTAGATAAAAAAAAAGAATTAAGAATGTAATTTAGTTCCCTCCATAAGAAACTAAAAAAAAGCAAAAATTTCTGCTTTTTGAAAACCCATGCACTTAGAAGGATTCCATACTCAGAAATGTCACAAAACTTGTAAGATATGGAGCTAAAATTATAGGCAAAAATATTTTACTGCATCACCACAAAAACACATTGGTTTTCCAATAAGTACATGCATAGAATTAGCACCAGGAGTCATTAGAGAAATAGATATTTGTAGCTAGAGAGTTTTCTCTCTGGGTCCTGCCAAGCCCTGGCAGTCCGACAGCCCACTTATAAAATAAACACACAGACGCTTATATTATTTAAACTGTTTGGCCTAATGGCTCAGGTTTCTTGTTAACTGTTCTTATATCTTAAATTAACCCATTTCTATTAATCTATACTTTGCCACGTGGCTCATGGACTACCGGTACCTTACATCTTCCTTGTCATGGCCACGGCTGGCAGTGTCTCTCTTTCTCTGCCTTCCTGTTCTCTCAATTCTCTTCTCTGTTAGTCCCGCCTATACTTCCTGCCTGGCTACTGGCTAATCAGTGTTTTATTTACTAGCCAATCAGAGCAACACATTTGACATACAGAACATCCCACAGCAGAAATTAAAGCGATGATACATCCCACCAGGAGGTTACAATTGAAAAGGTCCACAATGTCACATGTTGCTAAAGACATGGTGGTGCTTGTAAGACTGTCACACCATGCTAGGAAAATAAGGAAGTACAAACAGTTCCTGCAAAGTTTAACATGCCTTCAACCTATGACCCAGAAATTCACTTAAGACTCTATCCAAAGAAATGAAAGTGTGTATTCTCACAAAGGTTTATCCTTAATTACTCAGGAGACTATTCTTTTTTTAATGAATGCATTTATTTATTTTACATCGTGGCTGCAGTTTTCCCTCCCTTCTTTCCTCCCAGTTTCTCAACTCCATCCCTGCAAGTGTTACAGCTCTGGAGGTAAAGGTACCCCAACTGTTGGCAGTCAGGCTATACCTACAGCTATGAAAGGAAGGTATCCTGAATACCTACAGTTGTGAGGAGAAAGGCATCTTGACCTTTGGGAAGTCCAGCTATACCTGAAGCTGTAAAGGGAAGTATCCTGAATACCTACATCCCTGAGGAGAAAGGTATCCTGACTGTTGGGAAGTGAGGCTATGCCTGTAGCTGTGTACGGGTGGAGGATGGTCTCCCTGCAGGATGTGGCAATCCTGCTCCTCTCTCAGAGAAAGCCATTACACCTGAGCTCTGCTCCACTCTGCTCAGAGAATTTCCCAGCAGAGATGTCCTGTTCTTCTATGCTCTGCTCCAGGGAAAGTCTTCACCCAAAACTCATTCAAGAGATTTATTTGGGACAGAGGAATCCAGGAGAGTGTTTGCCCTTGCCAGGGTAGAAAAGCAGCTGCTGAGTGAACAGGCAGAGGGCTTAAATAGGGCTTCTTAGGGGTGGAGTTTTTCCAGGGAGAAGATTTTCAGGGTGGAAATTGGTCAGCTTTCAATCCCTGAGCTTGAACATACTCAGAGATTGGCTGGATTTTGTGATCGGGGGTTGGTTGGTTTAGTGCTCACTTGGTCAGGGGCAGTGTGTGGGTTTTTATTTTTATTTTTTTAATTTTTAAATTTTTTATTTTTGGCTTTGGTTCAGGGCCAAAGTGTGTTTCTTTCACTGCCCCCTTTCAACCTTTTGGCTCTGGTTTCGGGCAAGGTTGTCATTTCACTGGCTCTGGTTTCAGGGTCAGGGTGTTGTTTCTTTGGCTCTGGTTTCAGGATCAGATGTGTTTCTCTGGCTGGCCCTTTTAGCCTTTAATCTCCCCTCTGTTCTCACCCTCCAGTCCACTCCTTCATTTCTGTTTAGGAAAGGGCACATCTCCCATGAATATCAACAAACACGGCATACCAGGTTGCAGTAAGACTAAGCACCTCCCCATGTATTAAGAGTGGGCAAGCCAACCCAGTATAAGGAGTAGGGTCCCAAAAGCCAGTAAAAGAATGGGGGACAGCCTCTGTTCCCACTGTTAGGAGTCCCACAAGAGGACCAAGCTCCACAACTGTAACACACATGCAGAGTGCCTAGGTCAGTCCTATGCAGGCTACCTGGTTGTTGGTTCAGTTTCTGTGAGCCCCTATGAGCCCAAGTTAGCTGATTCTGTGAGTTTTCTTGTGGTGTCCTTGACTGACCCCTATGGCTACTACAATCCTTTCTCCTCCTCTTCTGCAGTATTTCCAGAGCTATGACTAATGTTTGGCTGTCAGTCTGCATCTGTTTTCATCAGTTACTGGATGATGCCTCTCATGTCATTTAGGCTAGGCACCAATCTGGTCATAGGAGAAGGCCAGTTCAGGCTGTGTATTTGCTATTGCTCGGAGTCTAAGATGGGGTCTTCCTTATAGATTCCTGGGAGAGTCCCTTGCACCAAGTTTTCACCGGACTCCAAAATCACCCTCTTTCCAGTAGTCTCTTTCAGTACTCCCCTGCCAACGCATCTCTCCCCTCCCCCTCCCCAACCTGATCAATCATGTTCCCATTCTCCCTACACACACCCTCAGTCCATTCACAAAATCTCTTCTATTGCCCCTTCCCAGGAAGATCTGGGTGTCCCCCCATGAACCTTCCTTGTCTCTCTGGGTCTGTGGATTGTAGCATAATTATCCTTTATTTTACAGCTAATACCCACTTATAAATGAATGCATGCCGTGTTTGTATTTCTTGGTATGGGTTGCCTCACTCAGGATGATTTTTTTTCTAGTTCCACCCATTTGCCTTCAAACTTCCTAGTGTCTTTGTTTTTAACAGCTGAGTAATCCTCCATTGTATAAATGTATCACATTTTCTTTCTCCATTTCTCAGTTGAGGGACATCTAGGTTGTTTCCAGGTTCTGGCTATTACAAATAAATCTGCTATGAACATAGTTGAGCAAGTGTCCTTGCAGTATAATTGAGCATCCTTTGGGTATATGCCCAAGAGCAGTATAGCTGGGTCTTGTAGTAGGTTGATTCCCAGTTTTCTGACAAACTGCTGCACTGACCAAAGTTTCTGTACAAGTTTGCTCTCCTTCCAGCATTGGATGAGCGTTCCCCTTGCTTCACATCCTCACCAGCATGAGCTGTCACTTTTGTTTTTAATCTTAGCCATTCTGACAGTTGTAAAATGGAATCTCATAGTCATTTTGATTTGCATTTCCCTGGTGGCTAAGGATGTTGAACATCTCATTGTTTTTCAGCCATTTGAGATTCTTCTGTTGAGAATTCTCTGTTTAGATCTGTACCTAATTTTTTAATTGAATTATTTTGGTTTGTTGATGCCAAGTTTCTTGAGTTCTTGAGATATTTTGGAAATATCTGTTGGATGTGGGGTTGCTGAAGGTCTTTTCCCATTCTGTAGGCTGCTGTTTTGTCCTGTTGACAGTATCCTTTTCCTTATAGAACCTTTCCAATTTCATCAGGTATCATTTATTAATCGTCAGTCTTAGTACTTGTACTATTGGTCTTATATTCAGGAAGTTGTCTCCTATGCCAATGCGTTCTAGGCTACTTCTCACTTTCTCTTCTGTAAGGGTCAGTGTTTCTGTATTTATGTTGAGGTCTTTGATCCACTTGGACTTGAGTTGTATGCAGGGTGATAGATATAGATCTATTTGCATTCTTCTGCATGCCCACATCCAGTTATACTAGCACCATTTATTGAAGATGCTTTCTTTTTTCCATTGTATTGTTTAGGCCTCTTTATTGAAAATCAGGTGTGAATAGGCATGTGGATTTACATCTGGGTCTTCTGTTAAATTCCATCGATCCACCTGTCTGCTTTTATGCCAATACCATGTGGTTTTTATTACAATAGCTCTGTAGTAGAGCTTGAAATCAGGAATGGTGATACCTCCAGAAGTTCTTATTTGTACAGGATTGCTTTAGCTATCTTGAATTTTTGGTTTTTTCATATGAAACTGAGTATTATTCTTTCAAGGTATGTAAAGAATTGTGTTGGGATTTTAACAGGGATTGCATTGAATCTGTAGGTTGTTTTTGGTAAGATGGCCATTTTTGCTATGTCAATCCTACCGATCCATGAGCCTGGGAGAGCTTTTCATCTTCTGATATCTTCTTCAATTTCTTTCTTCAAAGACTTGAAGTTCTTGTCATAAGGTCTTTCACTTGCTTGGTTAGAGTTACCTTGAGATATTTTATATTATTTGAGGCTATCATAAAGGGTATTGATTCTCTGATTTCTTTCTCGGCCCATTTATCATTTGTATATAGCAGGGTTACTGATTTTCTTTGAGTTAATCTTGACTAAAGGTACTTATCAGCTATTGGAATTCCCTGGTAGAATTTTTTGGGGTAATGTATATATACTATCATATCATCTGTGATTAATGATATATTGACTTTTTCCTTTTAATTTTTATCCCCCTTGATTTCCTTTAGCTGTCTTATTGCTCTAGCTAGAACTTCAAGTACTATATTGAATAGGTATGGAGAGAGTGGTCAACCTTATCTTGTTTCTGATTTTAGTACAATTGCTTTGAGTTTCTCTCCATTTAATTTGATGTTGGTAATTGGCTTGCTGTATATTGCTTTTATTATATTTAGATATGTCCCTTGTATCCTTGATCTCTCCAAGACTTTTATCATGAAGGGGTGTTGGATTTTCTCAAAGGATTTGTCAGCATCTAATGAGATAATCATGAAAATTTTTTTCATTTTGTTTATATGGTGAACTACATTGACAAATTTTCATATGTTTGACCACCCCTGCATGTCTGGGATGAAGGCTGCTTGGTTAGGATGGATAATGTTTTTGATGAGTTCTTGGAATTGGCTTGCCAGTATTTTATTGAGTATTTTTGCATCAATGTTCATGAGGGAGATTGCTCTGTAATTATCTTTCTTTGTTGAGTCCTTGTGTGGTTTGGGTATCAAGATGACTGTGGCCTCACAGAAAGAATTTGGCAATGTTCCTTCTGTTTCTGTTTTGTAGAATAATTTGAGAAGTATTGGTATTAGCTCTTCTTTGAAAATCTGGTAGAATTCTGTGTTAAAACTACCTGGCCTTGGTTTTGTTTTGTTTTTTGTTTGTTTGTTTTGTTTTGTTTTTTGGTTGGGAAACTTTTAATGACTGCTTCTATTTCCTAGGGGTTATCAGACTATTTAAGTTGTTTTGACTTAACTTTGGCATGTGGTATCCATCAAGAAATTTGTCCATTTCTTTTAGATTTTCCAATTTACTTTTTACAAGTTTTTGAAGAATGACTTAATGATTCTCTGTATTTACTCGGAGGAGTCTGTTGTTATGTCCCCCTTTTCATTTCTGAATTTGTTGATTTGAATATTCTCTCTCTGCCTTTTACTTATTCTGGATAAAAGTTTATCTATTTTGTTGATTTTCTCAAAGAACCAACTTTGTTTCATTGATTCTTTGTGTTGATTTCAGCCCTTGTTTTATTATTTCCTCAGTGGGCTATTCTTAACAGCCAGCTGAACAAATGACCAAAAGGCAGTATATTTGTAGATTCATATAATTCATAGATTCATATATATAATGAATTGAATAATTCATTCAATGAAAATTTGAAACATGCAATCATGTGGATAAATCTAAGCTGGAACTCTAGATTTATTTGATTTAATTGATTTATTAAAAGTGTGTGTATAGAAATTGAAAATAAAACTTAAGCATAGATATCATGGTTGTTATGTCTGGATAGTAGGCTTATGGGTAATTTATTAGTTTTCTTTTATTGTAGTTTAAATTCCCAAAATGACTTTGTAAATGTTAGTGATTTGAACATTCCATTATGTATACATATATGAATACATAGTAACCCCAAAATATTTTCTATTTTATGAGTTGAAAATGTATGTGTATGTATGTATGTGTGTGTGTGTATGTGTGTGTGTGTGTGTGTGTGTGTGTGTGCGCGCGCGCGCGCGCATGCACAACTTTTTTCTAAGAGAAAACTCACTAAAACGAAGTTAACAGAACCCATATAATGCTCATATTTAAAGACAGACTTGTATGGATATTTTTCTCATCATGATTCAGGCCCCAGGCTCCTGTCTTTTGTTTCTTTCTGGCCTTGTGAGACCCAGGCAGGCCACCCCCCTGCAGGGAGTCACTGGCCCTGATGATAGACAACAGATCCTTTTCTCAGTTCCTGGTAAGAGATCCCATCTTTCTTCAGAAGGTCATTAAAGCCTCCTAGAAAGACCCCCAAACATGGGGCAGCCCCTTTGTGTAATTTTCTTCTATGCTCTTCACTTCTTGACATTTTTTCTTTCTCCTTTCCCAGCTCCTGTTTTTGCTTTGTGACACTGGGAGAAATCCCTCCACTTGCCTAGCAAGTTTGATGACACAAAGGATGCTCCTCATTCCTCCTCTTTCCTCCTCAGTCCTAGTCTATCCTCCCTCTACCTTTCTCCTTCCTCCTCCACCCCCTTTTTATCCACCTGTTCCACTTCTTTCCTTCTTCTTCCATTCTCTTCCTTTGTCCTTCTTCATCTAGTACCCCATCCTGTTCCTTCTTTAATTCCTCTTTCATTACCTTCTCTTTCATCCTCAATCCTCCTCCTCCTTCCCCCATTTTCAAAGCAGGCCAAATGTGTATCACAGGCTGTGGATGTGTACCTCCTTCAAGACAAGTTAAAGTATCTGGTCCACCGAGTAGAGCACAGGCTACATTAGGACCAGAGTGACCAGCCTAGCAGCAACTGTATCAAGGACAACAGGTATTCCCAAGCAGAGGAAGTGAGCTTCATGTACACTAGCAAGTGGGCAGAATTGAAGGCAGCTAGTAAAGCTTTTCCCTGTCTTCATGGTGCCTCTTTATCTAGCTTAGCCCTTTAAGGGATCACAGCAAAAAATTGCAAGGAAGGCCAGACTGAATGTATCTGGGGCTTGTATCCCTGCCCAGCCAGACTTCTACTTCTGGAATGAAATGGAGATACCATAAAGGCAGAAGGCTGATGAAAGGGAAAGGCCTGTACTGGCATCCATGAGAGGTTGATACAGACAGGACTGAAAGTGGTGACCAGTTCAGGGCTGTCTTATGATTTCTATTGCTATAAACAGACACCATGACCACAGCAACTCTTATAAAGGAAAATACTTAATTATCATTAAATTATCATGGCAAGGAGTAGGGTGGCATTCAGGCAGACATGGTGCTGGCTACATCTTTATCAGAAGGCAGAAGGAAATAAACTCAGACACTGGGTGTTATCTTGAGCATAGGAAACCTCAAATCCCACCCCCACAATGACATACTTCCTCCAACAAGGCCATGCCTACGCCAACAAAGACACACCTTCTAATAGTGCCACTCCCTATGAGCTTATGAGAGCCAGGTACATTCAAACTACCACAAGGGTTATAGAAACTTCAATCCTGTTGTACAAGTTCCCCCAGCATATGTTGAATTGGAGGAGGTAATTATTTATACTGACTCTGTGTCTGCAATACCACACACAGCCTTCTTTACACTGAATATGTGTTTGTGTGTAGAAGGAAGATAAGGAAATATAGGCTCCGCAGGGTTCATTCCACAATATGTAGGGTAGTTGATGTATCATCTTTATTTGTTCTCATTCTTATGAGAGGTGATAAACCTCAATATCATTTCAATGAGAAAATCTGTGTTATCTGAAATGCTCTGGCATGGCCAGCATTTTACAAGAGCACCTATGAATGATGAAATGGGCTTTTGACTGGTAGAAAATGAATCCATTGGCTCCATGAATCAGTATTGATAGCTGCAGAAAGGGAGAGTAATTGCCATTGACATGACATGCCAAATTAGAATCTAAAGGTTTGGAAGTACCTTCATCCCTTTCCTTCTGTTCTTAGTACTGTGTTTAAAAGAGGCTTCATAGACCTTCCCATCTGCTGCAAGCATGACTTGGAATGCAGCAGGGAATGCACCTGACACAGATGGTCACAGCAAACTCTGAGCCATTGTGATCTTATCCTTTTGGACTGGGCATTTCTGAGTCAAGAAGAAAGAAGAGATGCTCTGGTGAAGCATGAGTGGCCAGATAGCTTTTTGTAAGTTCTTAATCACACATAAGAATGAATACATTAATTCACATGCAAATCATCATTTGTCTACAATATATGGCTTTATAACTATTTTTCTATGTTGCTTGGGATCAAATATATGTTAGGCAGTGCTCTATCAGTGTACTACACTATCAGCCTAAAAATGAAATATTTGTATTCAAGATCTCCAGGTACATTCAAATAGAAATCTACTTATTCTAAAGAGAATAATATATATTTCTATAAATTAGGTCTGAAGATTTTTTAAATACATCATTGCTCATTAAAGTTTTTCACAGTATTTCAGTAAATTGAGTTTTCCATTACAGCTCTCAAGATAAATTAGAAAGCTAGAATGTAAAAATAAAAGCAAAAATATATGCATAATTTTCTAGCTCTCTCACCTCAGTCTGTACTTACCTTGATGTTTTCAATGAGAAAGGTCCGTATAGGCTTCGGTAGTTGAACATGTAGTCCCTCATTGATGGCACTATTTGGGGGAGGTTCTGGGCCCTTGAGGATTTGGAAGGCCTGCACTGGAGGAGATATGTCACTGGGTGAAGGCTTTCAGAGTTTATGGTCTCTCCTCTCTCCACTTCCAGCTTGCTCTCTCCTTCCAGTATGTGAATGGAAATGTGATCTCACAGCTTTCTGCTGTGGCCACCTCTGCCATGCCTCCTCACCATCATCAGACTCTCTTTGGAACCATAGCCAAATTAAGCTGATGTTTCTATAAGCTGGTTTTGGTTATGGTATTTTATGTCACAACAAAAGTAAATAATACAGTCATTTGTGGGAATAGAAAATACAATAATGTGTTCTTCAGAAGCCTTATCTGAGAAATAAAACTAAAATCATACTTTAAAATGTGATTCATATATTTCTGGAATTTCTAAAGAATAATCAAACCTGTTCATTAAACTAATGAGGTAACTAAGTTGGGCTTGTTGGCAATTTTAATGTGTGATTTTCATTTTCATCTGATTTATGAGTCTTCCTCTTGAGCCTATGATAAGTAGCTAGTCTGAGACTGACAGGCACTTTTGTAGAGAGGAAAATGTGGTGTACAGCTGGAGACCCTTGGGGGCTGTGTTGATGTTACCTTTGCCCAGAAAAAAAAAAGGAGTCATCAGTGGGAGATGCCCTAAATAATGGGATTCTGCTCAGACATAACCTAGAAAACCCATGGAGTCCTAGGTTTTGAACAACTCAACTAAACCCTACTTCCTGGTGGGACAGAAAAATAGCCTTCAATGCCTGTATCTTCTATAGTTCATATTATCTTACCTATGGGAATTTCAATGTATCACAACAGTCTCTACCACAGTTCTGAATAATTGAGAAATAAGAATGGAAAAAGTGAGACAAAGAGTAAGGAACAATTATACAGCCAGTCTTTATTAATTTTGATGTTATCCATTGCTTTTCTTCTCCTGTGGAAACAAAAGTGAAACCCCTTCCCCAGTATAGCACACATCCTGGTTTTCATTCTGAGGTCAACACATCTTTAAAGTACACAGGCTGACTTAACTCAGTAGTTTTTTTTTTTTCTATTGTCCAATGTCTCCCCAAAGCTGTTGTTCCTTTCTCATTTGAATTAAGACAACTCAAGGTTAATAAGGCATTATGCAATCTATCTTTGGGGGTTTTAGTTCCTCCTTTCTGTTTATTAAGCATTTCTTTTAAAGTGAGATTAGATCTTTCTACAACCATTTGTCCTATAAGGTTATGTGGTATACCTGTAATATGCTTTATATTATAACATGCAAAAAACTGTTTTGTTTCACTAGAGACAAATGCTGGAGCACTGTCAGTTTTAATTAGTACAGATATACCAATTATGGCCATGACTTCTAATAGGTGTGTAATTACAGAATCAACCTTCTCAGAACTCAAAGCAATTGCCCATTGAAATCCTGAAAATGTATCTATTGTATGGTGTATGTATTTTAATTTTCCAAATCCTGTGAAATGAAACACATTCATATGCCAAATTTCATTTCTTTGTATATCTTTAGGATTACTGCCTGCAGGTAATGAAATTTGTTTATAAAAGGAACAAGTAGGACACATTTTAACAATTTCCTTGGCTTGTTGTCAAGTGG
Organism: Peromyscus attwateri; assembly: GCA_902168425.1. Lineage (NCBI taxonomy): Eukaryota > Metazoa > Chordata > Mammalia > Rodentia > Cricetidae > Peromyscus > Peromyscus attwateri. The sequence continues at coordinate 20,737 of CABHPP010120526.1, read as the reverse complement.
TGGAAAAATCTTTTTTTAAACCTTTGCTATTGACATGTTGCTTTTTATGAAATTCTAAGACCTCCAGCACATTTCCTGTTAATAACCAATCAATTTCATTATTACCTTCTGCTAAAGGACCTGGCAGACCTGTATGGGATCTGATGTGTGGCTAGAGTTTTCCTGCCTGGCCCACAGTCAGGATAAATCTCTTTCACCTGCCAGTCCCACAGCCGCTCAGACCCAACCAAGGAAACACAGAGACTTCTACTGCTTATAAACTGTATGGCCGTGGCAGGCTTCTTGCTAACTGTCCTTATATCCATTTCCATAAATCTATACCTTGCCACATGGCTCGTGGCTTACCGGCATCTTTACATGCTGCTTGTCCTGGCGGTTGCTGGCTGGCAGGCAGTCTCCTTCTGCCTTCCTGCTCTTTTAATTCTCTCTGTTAGTCCCACCTACTTCCTGCCTAGCCACTGGCCAATCAGTGCTTTATTAGCAACACATTTGCCATACAGAACATCCCACAGCATGTGTGTTTTTTATATATATATATATATATATATATATATATGTGTGTGTGTGTGTGTGTGTGTGTGTGTGTATGTGTGTGTGATAATTCCTATTCCTGATTATTTCCTGTAATTGTATAAATAGCAAAGTTAATTCTGTTTTATCAGGAATAAATTCAGCAGCTTCAATATGTAAAACAACTCTTTCTATATATTGAGAGTCAATAACTATGTTGAGAGGTTTTGTAAAGTCCATTAGTACCATAAGAATGGCATACAGTTCTGACTTTGGTACAGAATCATAAGGACTTTGAACCACTTTACTTAAGTCTCCTGATTTATATCCTGCCTTCCCTGATTTATTTGCATTGGTATAGAACATAGGGACTCCAGAGATTGGTGTTCTCCATACAATGGGCAAAAGGACCCAACTGGTTCTTTTTATGAATTTGATTCTCTCACTTTTGGAATAACTGTTGTTAATCTCTCCCCCAAAATTACTGCAAGCTCTTTGACAGTATTCATTATCTTTCCATAAAGAAGAAATTTCCTCATTAGTTAAAGGTACTACAATTTCTGCTGGGTTCATTCCTGTTAATTGACGAAGTCTTAATTTTCCTTTTAAAATAAAATTAGGGGAAGAATGGTTGAATGACACACAAATAAGCTGCCATCCACATAAGTTCACACACTAACCCCTCCTTGGGTTGGGGGGCTGTTGAGCTTCTGTTTTAATTATATAATCCAAGGAAGGCAGAATCACCATTTTGCATGATGAGTCCAGCTACCTGGTGCCTTCCCAGAGCATTGGTGGGCAGGGTTAGTGAGGCCATATGCACCCTCTGTGGTCAGGAGGATCTGGATGAATTGGCAATATCTACCAAGAGTTGGTGTGGGACGTTGACAGCTGAGCATTGCTGGAGCTCCCTTTGGAGCCCTGGGACAGCTCTGTGAAGCCAGAAACTATCCAAGGAATGATGGGAAACTTCGTAATCTCTACCCCAATTCTTCCTAGCAAATATTTTTTCATGTAGCTCCTCAACCTATTTCCTGCCAAGTAAGGGTCAAAGTAACACTTCCACACCAGCATTCCCCTCACACACTCATGCCATTAAGCCTGAGTTCTGTCTCCTCTCACAAAACTGCAGCGCCCTCCAGCACTAATGGTGCCTTGCCTATAGGAATGGCTAGTCATTATGTACTGTATGGAAATTTTAAATTGCTCGTACATTGATTTTTGGCAATGTTTCACAGCTCTCATTAGTTTTGTGAAAGACCTGAGCCTCATAAAGGAGAGAACTCTACTTTTCACACTTTTTATCTCAAAAAATGGGATTAAATCAGGTATGGCAAAATGTGCTTTCTTAAAACATCCTTGATAGCATAGTTTCATCTGGACTACTTTTTCTTATCTTGTAACATGTCAAAGATGATGCCCTTAGTTACGGGAGGCTCATAGAGTCAATTTTTGTGTTATGACATTTTGAGGGCTGTTATGGTATAAATAAATATTGAAATGTCTTCCATGAGCACATGTTTGAAGACGTACTTGTTGGCAACTGGTGGCACTGCTTTGGGAGGTTGTGGAAACTGTCAAGAGATGGTCCTAGTTGGAGAAAGTAGGTCACTGGGTGGGGAACAGGCATTTTGTGTTACAACTTCACGTCTCTTCCTCCCTATTATCTGCCTCCTGATTACCAACACAATGTAGCCATCTGCCATGCATTCCTGCTGCTGTGGAGTCAGCCTCCATGCTACCCTGCCACACCTGGCTGTACCTCCCACAATGGTGCAAAATCAAACCTTCCGTAAACTGTACTCTTCAGGTAGTTTTGTCCCAATAACATAAGCTTCACTAATAAGGAGGTGAGCCTATGCTTTGCTGGGTTACAATCTTTGCTTCTGTGATCCCTACCATGGCTGCAAGGATAGCACAGACCCCATTCAGACTTCTACAAACAATCCTGCAATCTGAAGTTTGAAGATAGTTTCTGACCCTCTCTCTGAGAACCTAATTCTTCTTTTGTCATTCAGTTTACAGTGTGTTTTTAATCCTAGGGAGTATAGTAAACCACTTTAAGTCCATATTCTCCACCTATTTTGCAACAGTGGAAAATTCCTGGGTGAGTCCACTTTTTCCCCACACCGCCTCAGCACTTGCGCCAGGAAAGCAGTTATCCAGTTATGAGAGACCTCAAGTCTGCCCTTTGCCCTCAGAAGTTCTAATATATCCTATTTTTCTCTGGGCTGTAGAGTACTAGAAGAACTCTTACTCTAGTGTTTTGCTTTTCATTGTAGATAATTCCAACTTCAAAATGAAGAGAGTGGCCCATGAAATCTAAAAATAAAGACAAACAAAACACAAAACATGTTTTTCTTAGCCTTTCAGCTAATGGAGCCAAGGCCTTAGCCAATGCCCTCCAGCCTATCTTTTCTAAGTACCAGATTCTGGGAGACACAGTCAAAGTAGTGTTTACTGCCATTTGAAGTGACGGGAAATATTGAGGGTGAGAGAGTGCATAAATATGAAACTTACTTCAGGCCGTCCCCCATGATTCTCAGATTATTTCCTCTTTCACATTTTGTTCCTTGAAGTGTAATGATCATTTAAAGTTGAATTTTAGGTTTCAAGAACATTGCCCACGATTTCTACCATTTTCCTCCCTTCTCTTTTCCTTTTGTTACTTATTATGTGGTGCTGTGTTAGTCATTAAGCAGCGCTGTTTACCGTGTGAGAAAAGCCACAAGCTACAACAAAAACCACTATAAGAGTTTATTAGGGGAAGGGAGACAGAAGGGATGTACTTAGGCCTATGGAAAGACTGTGCAGGAAGAGAGGGGAGGGGTATGTGGGACCTGGCTTTTATGGATTCCTCCCTCCCCCGCACATGCGCATATGGGCTTACATAGCTACACCGTGCATGCACATAGATTACATGATCACGCTGTGTGCAAATTAAGTGACCACAAAGCGCACAGATTTACATAGGACGTAAAGCCCTGGAATGACTAAGTTTCTTGCCAGTGTATGCATGGTCATGGAGGAGTGGCTAGGAACTCTATCACCTTTTTCTTTGCTTTCTTTTTTATCAACTCACCAAAAGTCAAAGTTGTTTAGCTTCTAAGTAGTTTAGTTATCATGCTTTACAATTTTCTTGGTGAAGGACCTCATTGTGCTTTTTCCAGTTAGGCCAGGAAGAACACTGATCTCCTTGCTTCCTCAGATGGGCTGCTTGCTTTTCTGCCACAGGAACTGGAAACAATCCTTCCCACACCCCCACCCCTGGAGACAGGATGCTGCCGAAGTATCTCCTGTCAAAGGCATGGGAACTTACTCTCAGCCCAATGTGACAGATACAAACTCATTCTTGCCACCAAGTAAAGCTGGTGCCATCTGTGAAACTTCCCTTGTACTCAGTACATGTGTGTGGAAGCATCCACAGATGCACACACAATCACACACATGTGCACACATGCCTGGTCAAACCCTCAGCCTCAGCTTGACTTAGTTTAGTACTTGGGAGTATTGGAGGCAGTTAGAGCTGTCACATATCCTCAGGATTTCTATTAGTCACAATGTCCTTCTCAAGCAAAAAGCCCAGTACCGTGGAACTTGGAGAGGTTCCAGATAAGATCTGTCATGCTCTGAGCTCAAGTCTCCACATTTTCATTTGAATTAAATTCATGACTTTTCAGATAATAAAGATGCTAAGTTCTGTGTGGTGGTATTGTGTTCCCCAAAATATTGTGTGACCCTAATAAACTTATCTGGGGTCAGAGACAGAACAGCCACTAGATACAAAGGCTAGAAAATGGTGGCACTCACACCTATAATCCTAGCATTCCAGAGGCAGAAATCCATGTGTTCAAGGATACAGCCAAGCATGGTGACTCCTTTAATCCCAGAAAGCAAGCCTTTAATCCCAGGGAGTGGTGGTAGAAAGCAGAAAGGTATATAAGGTGTGGAGACCAGAAACTAGAAGCATTTGGCTGGTTAAGCTTTCAGGCTTCAAGCATCAGTTCAGCTGAGAGCCATTCTGGATGAGGACTCAGAGGCCTCCAGTCTGAGGAAACAAGACCAGCTGAGAATCTGGCTAGGTGAGGTAGCTGTGGCTTGTTCTGGTTCTCTGATCTTCCAGTTCACCCCAATACCTGGCTCAGGATTGATTTTAATAATAAGAACTTTTAAGATTCCTGTTACAGTTCTGTCTGAAATTACACCTTATAAAATATTTGAATGTCTTAATTGGATAAAATACATCATTAATTTCTGAGTTCCTTAGCTGAGTTAGTAAGTACCACTCACAAAACAACTGGCAGCAGACTGAACAAATATCCCTCTTCTGTCTTCATTGCAGTAGTTGGAGAAAGAAGAACCAGTCGAGAGTACTCAAGTTACACTCAAATAACAGAAGAAGGATTTTCAAGGATTTTTTTACTACAAATATTGATGTACTGCTTCTTAGTTGAGAAGAATCCTCTTATGAAAATATTTTAGCAGTCAATGAAGCATCATTAACTGAGAAGAATGCTCTAGGGTAAAATTGATATATGTATATTGCAGTGTATAACTTCACTTGTATGATTGTTTTCAAAGAGTTTTAAAATCAATATTTCTATACACAGAAAAAAGCTACCATGGGATTAAATTTATGTTTCTATATCTGCATTCCATTCCAAACCCATGTAAACAAGATGACTGAGCTCAGGTGTGTCCCCATAATGACTGTGAGCCTCAGGAGTGTCCCCATGATGACTGTGAGCTCAGG
>CABHPP010120526.1:0-15464 GCA_902168425.1 Peromyscus attwateri | reverse complement strand
GAGTGTCCCCATGATGACTGTGAGCTCAGGAGTGTCCCCATGACTGTTAGCCTCAGGAGTGTCCCCATGACTGTGAGCCTCAGGAGTGTCCCCATGATGACTATGAGCTCAAGAGTGTCCCCATGATGACTGTGAGCCTCAGGAGTGTCCCCATGACAGCTGTGAGCTCAGGAGTGTCCCCATGACAAGCTGCAGTTAAAGTTTTATGCTCTTCATCAAGTTCCTTTCAACAAATCCTGGCTTTGATTCTGAAGCATAGGTAAGATGGCTTAGCAGGTAAAGACCGGTCTGCACAGCTGGAGTTCTGATTTCCCACCCTGGAATATGCTGGAAGGAGAACACCAACCCCCACAAGCTGTCCTCTGACCTCCTCATGGGCATCATGACACATTCACACACACACACACACACACACACACACACACACACACACACACACTCATGAAGGCAGACATGATCCATGTACACATGTACAGTGAAAGATACACATCACAAATAAATAAGTAAATAAATAAATAAATAAATGTATAATTTTTACCCTAAATGTTAACAAATTGAAGATGACTTAGTTTTAAAAATAAGAGATAGTCATTATATAGAGCTTTAATTCACAGAGATTCCCTCTGCCTCAACGGTCAGAATGTTAGGATCAAGGTAGTACATCACCATACCTGCCCCCAGATTTCGATTTCATTTATAAAAGGATGTGCATTGATTTAATGAGAATTTTGGCATGAAATGTAGGGATGTATCCTAAGTTCTGAGTTATAGTCAGGATAATTGCTCACATGATTTGCACATCTGAACATGAACTGGCAAGAGCCCTCTTCAGGAACAATGGTGTGAATGTCCCCCAAGGCTTCTGGAATCGAAATTTAACTTAGAAGAAGGAGGAAGAGGAGAAGCTGGGGGCAGGGGAGAGATAAAGAGAAGTGGAGGGGGATGGGGAGAGAGGGAGGGAGAGGAAGAAAAAGAAGAAGAGGAAGAAGAAACAGGAGAAGGAAGATAACGATGACGATGACAAACTTTCTCCAACTCAAGGCTTTGGGGGGATGAATATGATGCTTAGATTGAATCACAGTGGTTTTAAAAGAAGCAGAGCCCAAGGACGGCACACATCCACAAATAAAGGCACAAATGCACTTTGCATTTCGTTTCTTCTTCCTAATTTGATTTGCGAGATTATAATGTACTTACAGTGTTTTCCCTTCCCTTTCTTCCCTTTAAGTCTTCCCATACCCCCTCACCCTTCAAATTCACAGCATCTTTTCACTAATTGTTATTACATGCATATATGTATGTGTATATATATAAACATATTCTTAAATATAATTTTCTGTATAGTGCTATTTATATTTAAGTTTCCAGGAATGACCATTTGGTACTGGACAATCAATTGGTGTGCTCTTTCCTGTGGAAGACCACCTCTCCTGCTCCCAGTTTTCCTCGTGTGTGTGTGTGTGTGTGTGTGTGTGTGCGCGCGCGCGCGCACTATGGGAGTACAAGTGCCCCTGAGAAACAGAGTCTTAGATTCCCTGGCACTAGAGTTGTGGCAGCTGTGAGCTGCCAGACATGAGTGCTGGAAACTGAATTCAGGTCCTCTAGAAGAGCAGCCAGGGCTCTTACTGCCTTGTGTTTCTCTTTAGTCCCTCCTTCTATATATTGGTCTGTGACATTCTGTACCACCTATCTGCCACCAGGGAAGCAATCACAGGTTGGAGAGATGGATCAGCTGTTAAAAGCACTGATTGCTCTTCCAGAGGACCTGGGTTTGAGTCCCAGCATCCACATGGCAGCTCACAGTCCAGTTCAGGGGCATCTGGTGCCTTCTTCTGGCTTCCTTAGGTTCTGAATACATATATGGTCACAGACACACATGCATGCAAAATACCTGCACACATAAAAATTTTTAATTAAAATTTAGAAGAATTTTTAAATGATATTTTCAAAAAGAAGTCAATCACCAAATGTGGCCCCCAACCTTCAATCAGAATTCTGAAGCCTCCCCCAAAAACCTCACCACTTTTCTTGTGATTCGCCCTGTGGAAATGGGTTATTAAAAATAGACTATGGACAGAAACACTAGGCAACCATAGCTCTGAAGTTTCTTTGGTTCCCTGAGCTATTGCATCAGTTTGGTTTGAAAAGGGTCCCTTAGAAACACTGCATTTCAGAAATGTCTCAGTGAAACAGGGATATGGTAAATGATGGCCAAGTGGCTAATTGGAAATGACTTCCATCATATTCTGAATTCAGACACAGCTACAAGAAATTCTCTAAGCAATGTTTAGCTCTGTCATCACCAAGGTGCAGTACTGCTTGGTTAAAGCCAAGGACCACAGCAGGCAAAAGCATTTATATGTGACCAGATACTGAGGTTCTGTGTACTGTTGTTTGCGATCCATTCTGTAGTAATGTACACAGGGGTTGCCTAATGTGCTGATTAAGTTACTGCAGTTAATGACAAGATGCTGTGGACACACGCATATGCTGGGCAAATCTGTACAAGCTGTTCTGGCTATCAATGTTAGCACATTAGGAAGATTTGTTCTAGTCAATCCTATCAGCATCAGTGACATGCTATCAAAAGGCTTTGTCCTTAAAGCTGTCGGCCTTGAGCATTTTGTGTTGCAGACTTTATCAGTGAAGACATGAGAGGTGTACTTGAATGGGACAGAACACTCAGGATAACGCAGCCCTACCAGCCTGGAAGTCATGGGATCCCCTTTTGATGGAGCTTCTCATAACCCCTCCACTCACATCAGAGCCAATCAAAGCACTGTCCATTCAGTGCATATGATATGTGTGAGAAACTGTGCTATGGTTTCAATCTGCCATATTTTCCTAACTCATGTACAGTTTAGTCTCACAACAGTATTAAGTCCTTCTAAAGGGTTTGAAGATGGCCTTTGGCAACTAATTAGAATTAAAGTCATTGGGACTGAGTATCCATGAATAAAGCTTGCTGACTTTATGGTCAGAGGTGCACAAACATACAGACTCCTCTTTCCTCTTGCAATGTGATACTCTGTACATCTCACACTTCTATTATAATATGAAGGTCATCCCAAACAAAGATACTCCACTTTGACTCTCTGGAAATAGGATGCAGAATAAAGCTCCTCTCTTCCTGTAGTCCTCCCTTCAGGTATTTCTATATACAAATAACAATGCTGTGTTTTTATTATAAAGCTTTCTTGCTCAGTAAGTATGACAAACCTGGTTTTGTCTTCTATTTTCATGTAAGCCCTTCTTAGTGCTTATTCTATGGAATATGTTTGTCAGGTTAGAGTTTGAGGCTCTGGTACTCATCATGTAGATGAGAAACTTAGGGTGGAAAGCCATCTTAACAATGCATTATTGCCCTAAAAATTCTTTTTAAAATTATTATTTTAATCTTAAGTTTATGAGTGTTTAATCTGCATCTGTATATGCACTGTGTGTGTATGCCTGGTACTCATGGAAGCCAGAAAAGGGCACTGTATCCCCTGGAACTAGAGCAAACGGTTGTGAGGGCCTAGGTAGATGCTGGGAACGGAACCCAGGTCCTTTGCAGGAACAGCAAATACTCTTAAGCACTGAGCCATCTTTTCAACTCTAAGATATGCTCATAAATCTTTCCAAACCTCTGTGAAATTATAAATAAAGCTAATCAGGGGAATTTTGTTAGGACTAAATGATAAAATATTAAGAAATACTTGGTAAATTAAAGAGTACGTGTAAATATTAGTTGCTCTAACCTCTAACCCCAGAAAATGCACATTTCATATAAGGAGAAAAAGACCAAAATAGTTAGAAAATGCAGTAACACCTGATGTCAAAATCCAAGGTCAAATCACACAAGTGCAAATAAACTAACATCAATACAGACTAGCACTCCTGCTCACAAAGTTGGCTCAATACGTAGAGTACAGGAGATGCAAGCCTGATGACCTGAGTTTGGATCCCCAGAACCATCTAAGAAGTGGGACACACTAGTGTACATATGTAATCCCAGCATTCCTATGTCAAGATGAGAAATGATAGAGAGAGAAGAATCACCCGGAAGTTTGCAGGCCAGCTCTCCTGGGGTAAATGGCAAAGTGGCAGAATGGCAGAAACAGAGGCAAGAACTGACTGACTTCCAAAAGTGGTCCTCCGATCTCCACATGTGCGCTTAGGCATGCACACACACACACACACACACACACACACAATGACAACAAGAAAAACTAAATTACCCAAGAATTTCTTGGCTCCTTGGTTCCACTGTAAAACAACAGCTTCTCAGAAGAAAGAGGAGGTCTGTTAGGCTGTAAGAAACAGGGCTAGGGAAATGCTTCGTCTACAAAGTGCTTCCAAAGTGCTGCAAGCAGGGGGAACGAAGTTCAGATCCCAGAAATCACATAAAAAATCTGGGTGTGGAAACACATGCCTGTAATACAGCATAGGCAGGTAGAGACAGGAGGATTCTGGAATTCACTGGTCAGACAGTCTAGCTGTTATGTGAGCTCTAAGTTCAGTGAAGGACTCTGTCTCAAAAAAAAAAAAAAGATGGAGAGTCACAGAGGGAAGACTCGTAGCATCAATCGCTATCATCTGCACACACACACACACACACACACACACACACACACTCAGGGGTGGTGGAGAGGGACCAGGCTAAAGGCACTAAGATTCTGACCCTGTTGTTTGCTTCACATAAGAAGTTAGCCTTGTATTTTATTTAATCTACTGTATTTTTTTTATCTTAAAATCTTTACTATATCTAATAAAATATGCTTTGAGGAAGGAAATAACATTGATTCAATAAGTAACAGGTTTTCTTATTAAGCAAGAAAAAATATCAGGATTTAACATGGTTGACAGAATCATGTGCCAGTGAACTGGTTTTACGGCGTTCTTTTTCAGACCTTAAAAATCACCTCTAAAAGTGCAAATTCTGCCCCTAGAACACTTGCCTTCCTGAATCCAAAGCACTGAGAACAGCTTGAATCTACTGAATTAGGAAGCATCTCAGAGATTCTGATGCCATTACTTTCAGGAGAACTAGTAGAAGCACTTCTCCAAAAATGAAGATATTGACAGAGGCAGGCTTTCTGCTTCTGAGAGGACTCCACATTCCCAAATAGCCTAGAAGCGAGGGAGAGGCTTCGTTCACCAGATACGATTAGCTTAATTAAAGAATATGTGTGTACATATGTCTGTGTGTCTGTTTTACCTATTAAATTTTGTCTTTTATTTTTATTTATTGTTTTTTTAATTTTAGAAATTTTAACTGCATCATTCTCCCTTTCCTTTCCTCCCTCTACACCCTCCTACAGACCTCTCCTTGTTCTCTTTCAAATTCATAGCTTCCTTTTTCATGAATTACTGTTGCATATATATATATAAATATATATATATATACATATATATATTCTACTAAGTCTGTTTAAGGTTAATTATTTGTATTTTTTCAGGGTTTACCACCTGGTGTGAATAATCAATTGGTGTGCTCATCCCTGGAGAATACTATTTCTCTTGCTCTCAGCTTTCCTTAGTTGCCTGGAGTTGTTTGTGTAGGGCTGAGGTCTCATGGGCTTTCCTGCATCCATTTTAGCATGTCTATTGTTGTTAATTTTGTTTAGCTCTTGTCTAGGCAGTCATGTTCATGAGACTTCATGTATATGATACATTTACAAATGTTGAGCATAATCAGTATTATAAACATAACTATATATCTATTACAAAAGAGGATTCCAAAAATGTAGATATTCAAATCATACTTTAACAAATTCATTGAAGAAATCATAGCAAATACTTAGAATTTAAAGAAAACACTATATATCAACACTTGTCAGATATAGGTTGGTTAGCATTTAATAAAAAATAAGTCTGAGACTATTCATATTTCAGAAAAGAAAAAAAGACTGAAATTCAATAAGCTAATTGTCAAGGTTAAGATGTTGGAGAGAAACTAAAAAATGGTTCAATGAAAATTAAAGTGGCAAAATGAAATGAATAAGAGCAGGAAGTAAGGAAGTAGTAAGACACGTGCGTACACAAACACACACACAAACACAAACACACACACACACAAACACACGCACAAACACAAACACACACACACACACACTCTAACAACATAGGAGGGATGCAACACCAATCAGAGATAAAAAAACAAGAAAACAATGTGGATGACAGTATAGCTATCATATTTAAAACAGATAAAATAAATTCTGAAAAGATCAGTAAGTGAGACTGTTTGAGGGGGAATGCAAAAACTAACCAGTGTATAATATTTCAAGACAGAATTGGTATTTAACAATCTTCACACAAAGGAAATGCCAAACCTAGTTCATTTATGGGTTACACTCATTTTTTTCAATATTTTTTCTTTATTAATAATTTTTTTTTGCCGGGTGGTGGTGGTTCACACCTTTAATCCCAGCACTCGGAAGGCAGAGGCAGGCGGATGGATCTCTGTGAGTTCGAGGCCAGCCTGGGCTACAGAGCGAGATGGAGGACAGGCTCCAAAGCTACACAGAAAAACCCTGTCTCAAAAAAAAAAACAAAAAAAAATTTTTTTTATTCATTTTATGTACCAACCACAGATCCCCCTTTCTTCCCTCCTCCCTCTCCCCCACAACCTTCCCCCAACCCACCCCCCATTTCCTCATCTGAGAAGATAAGGCCTCCCATGGGGAGTCAGCAGAACCTGGTACAATCAGTAGAGGCAGGTCTAAGAACCTCTCCCTGCATCAAGGCTGTGCAAGGTGTCCCATCAAAGGCAATGGGCTCCAAAAAGCCAGCTCATGAACCAGGGATGGATTCTGATCCCACTGCCAGGGGCCCCTTAAGAAGACCAAGCTACACAACTGTCTCGCCTATGCAGAGGGCCTAGTCCAGTCTCATGGAGGCTCCACAGGTGTTGGTCTAAATTTCATGAGTTCCAATAGCTTGGTTTGGTTGTCTCTGTAGAAATCCCCATCATAATCTTGATGCCCCTTGCTCATACAATCCCTCTTTACTCTCTCCAACTGGACTCCTGGAGCTCAGCCTGGTGCTTGGCTGTGGATCTCTGCATCTACTTCCATCAGTTACTGGATGAAGGCACTATGATGACAGGGTACTTACCAATCTGATTACCAGGGTAAGCCAGTTCAGGCATCCTCTCCACTATTGCTGGTAGTCTAAGGTGGGTCATCCTTGTGGATTCCTGGGAACTTCCCTAGCACTAGATTTCTCTCTATCCCCATAATGTCTCCCTCTATCATGGTATCTCTTTCATTGTTCCCCCACTCCAACCCTGTTCCAGCTTGACCATCCCATTCCCTTATGTTCTCATCCCCTATCCTCTACCCTCTATTGCCCCCCTCTCCTAGTTTACTTAGGAGATCTCATCTATTTCTCCTTCCAAGGGCAGTCCATGCATCCCCCTTAGGGTCCTCCTTGTTAGCTAGTTTCTCTGGAGCCATGGTTTGTAGTCTGGTTATCATTTGCTTTACATCTAGTATCCACTTATGAATGGGTACACACCATGTTTGTCTTTCTGAGTCTGGGTTACCTCACTCAGGGTATTTTCTAGTTCCATTCATTTGCCTGTATATTTCATGATGTCATTGTTTTTACTGCTGAGTAGTACTCCATTGTGTATATGTACCACATTTTCTTAATCCAGTCTTCAATTGAGGAGCATCTAGATTGTGTCCAGGTTCTGGCTATTACAAATAATGCTGCTATGAACATAGCTGAGTAAGTGTCCTTGTGGTATATGATTGAGAATTCCTTGGCTATCATTGGGTCTTGAGGTAGATTGATTCCCAATTTTCTGAGAAACCACGATACTGATTTCCAAAGTGGCTGTACAAGTTTGCACTCCCACCAACAGTGGAGGAGTGTTCTCCTTACTCCACATCCTCTCCAACATAAGTTGTCATCAGTGTTTTTGATCTTAGCCATTCTGACAGGTGTAAGATGATATCTCAGAGTCATTTTGATTTGCATTTCCCTGATGACTAAGGATGTTGAGCAATTCCTTAATGTCTTTCGGCCATTTGGAATTCTTCTGTTGAGAATTCTGTTTAGCTCTGTAGCCCATTTTTTAATTAGATTGTTTGGTATGTTAATGTCTAGTTTCTTAAGTTCTTTATATATTTTGGAGATCAGTCCTCTGTCAGATGTGGGGTTGATGAAGATACTTCCACATTCTGTAGGCTGTTGTTTTGTCTTATTTACTATATCCTTTGCCTTATAGAAGCTTCTCAGTTTGAGGAGGTCCCATTTATTAATTGTTGCTCTCATTGTCTGTGATACTGGTGTTATACTTAGGAAGTTATCTCTGGTGCCAATACGTTCAAGGCTACTTCCTACTATTAAGTTTAGTGTAACTGGATTTATGTTGAGGTCTTTGATCTGCTTGGACTTGAGTTTTGTAAATGGCGATGGATATGGATCTATTTGTAATCTTCTACATGTTGACATCCAGTTATGCCAGCACCATTTGTTGAAGATGCTTTCTTTTTTTCCATTGTACAGTTCTGGCTTCTTTGTCAAAAATCAGGTGTTCATAGGTGTGCGGATTAACGTCAGGGTCTTTAATTTGATCCCATTGGTCCACATGTTGGTTTTTATGACAATACCAAGCTGTTTTTATTACTGTAGCTCTACAGTAGAGCTTGAGATTATGTTACATACATTTTAATCCTGCAGAGAAGTGGGAAACAGAGAGCATCAAAGAGCATTTGTGTTTTAACACTAAAATTACCTTTGTGGCAAAAAATATTCAAGAACAGCAAATGAAAAGTAAACTATAAGCCAGCTGACTCATGTGCATAGACTCAAAAATATGTTGCCAAGTGAATCCAAGCAGATTGCACACAGTATTGCCAAGAATATCAAAGTGTGAAAGAAACTCCACTATAGTGGTTCGTTCGGTTACAATTGTCTTTCAACAACCTTCACTATAGCTGAAGATGTATCTTTGAAGTAAATATGATTTACCAAGAGGCTCTGGAAGTAAATAAGTGGCAACAGGGTCATACAGCTATCTTCAAGTAGACTGCTTTTCTTGTAGTAATTTACATATCTTGAAACTCATCTTAAAAATGAAGATTCCTGTAGGAATTTGAGGGTGATCTAACATTAGAAAACCATTCAAACTGTTCAATGTGTTAATAGACTAAGAGGGTAAACATGAATGATATTCTCAAGAGATTCAGAGGAACTATTATAATAAACTCAAACCCTATTTATAGCAAAAAAGAAATGCTAATCCTAACAAACTAGGAATAAAAGAGACTCTCTCTTGAACCTACTGTAAACACCACAGTCAGTGATAAAATTTTAATTATCAGAACAAGGCAATAATATCCAATATCACAGCCCTGCATGTGCCATTGTACCACAGACCTCCACAGATGCTGTGCCAGCCAATTGCCCTCATGTACCTGTCTCTAATGGGATGCGAACCACAGCGTCCTGGGCTGTAGCTCAGGTCATGGGCATTTAACACAGAGTTCCAGTAAGAGAACATCTGTAGACTCATACTGACCCAATGACTACAGAACTAAGGGCACTAAAACACCCCAGGATGCTCTGGTCAGAGTTGCTGAGGTGCCTGGTGCTCAGCACAGCTGACCAGGTTCAGGATACTTGAGACACATTGGAGGAAACCCTTTATCTGCTGTGCATACCAAGAGACATCAGCAGCCTTTGTAGCCTCTCCAAATGATTGCAGTCTGTTACTCCATGATAAACTAGAACAAAGTACTACAAATGAGTGGCTCAAAACAACAGGAACATATTGCACAAAATTTAAAATGTCTTTCTTTCTTTTGTTTTGTTTTGTTTTGTTTGTTTGTTTGTTTGTTTGAGACAGAGTTTCTCTGTGTAGCTTTGGAGCCTTTCCTGGAATTCACTCTGTAGCCCAGGCTGGCCTCGAACTCACAGAGATCTGCCTGCCTCTGCCTCCCAAGTGCTGGGATTAAAGACGTGCGCCACTACCGTCCAGAAAAAGGTCTTTTAGTAAGAAACCCGGAACCAGATATTGGGGTAAATGCTGAAAGATCAGAGAGACAAAGGAACAAGCCACAGTCACCACCTCTTATCTCACCAACTCTTCAGCCTGAAAAACCCTCTAGTTCCTGTCTCCTCATACATTATATACCTTTCTCCACCCAGCCATCACTTCCTGGGATTAAAGTCATATGTGCTTCCCAGGCAAAGGCATGAGGTCTCAAGTACTGGGATTAAAGGTGTGTGCCACCACGGCCTGGCTCTGTTTCTCTCCTAGACTGAGTCAACCTCATGTAGTCCAGGGTGGCTTTGAACTTACAGAGATCCAGACCGACTTCTGCTTCCCAAGTGCTAGGATTAAAGGTGTGTGCCACCACTGCCTGGCATCTATGTTTAATCTAGTGGCTTGTTCTGTTCTCTGATCTTCAGGCAAACTTTATTAGGGTATACAATATGTTACCACAGGAACATGTTTTCTTACAATTCTGGAGCACGGAAAGCTGATATCTGCTCACTGGGCCAATATTCAGGTGTCAGAGTGTATGCTTCCTCCATAGAGTCTTTTCCAGCTTTGGTGACTGCCAGCATTCCTTGGTTTCTAACCACATCAATCTCTGCTACTGTGGCCACATTGCCAACTCCTCCTCTCTGTGGTTCACCTCACTCTGTTCTTCTTTTAGGAAGATACTTGTGATGGGACTCAGAGAGTCCAGCAGAATAAACCAGGATAACTTCCTCAGTCAAGATCTGTAACTTGGTCCCTTTTGGGAAGTGATCTCTTTACTTATAAAATTTCATTTACATATTCTAGATAATGGGACTGAATATCTGTCTTCATTGTTTTCTGTTGCTATGATAAACACAGTGACCAAAGCGACTTTGGAGGAAATAGCTTATTTTAACTAACAGGTTAATGGCAGACTATGGTCTGCCATTAAGGGAAGCCAGGGCAAGAACCTGGATGTAGGAGATGAAGCCCAGGCCACGGAGGACTGCTATTTACTTGTTTGATCCCCATGGCTTGCTCAGCCTGCTTTGTTACACAATCAAAGGCTACCTACTTGGGGTAACACTGCCCATAGTGGGTTGGATCTCTCACATCAATCATTGAGCAAGAAAATGCCCCATAAACTTGTTCATAAGCCAAGCTGGTGGAGGGATTTCCTCAGCTGACTCTGGTTTGGGTCAAGTTGACAAAAATTAACTAGCATAATATTTTGGTCATTTGTTGTATAGCAATCTCCTCCAAATTGAGCATTCCATATTAAGAGGAGGTCTTGTAAGATTTGAGAAGTAAACACAAGTCTCAGGAAGTTCCTGGAACTTTCCAAATTCCCAAAGTCCATCTTAAGGTCAACTACCGGGGAGAGGAGACATTCCAACCTATTGAACTGCCTGCAGGTTGTGCAGGGAGTTCCAGGGATATATCATTCATGAGTTGTCACAAGGTGGAGTGGGCTTTATGGTGATGCAGGTGCCTTTTGGACATCCATTCTTCTACAAGTAACCTCTCACCAAAATTCCAATAAGTAACTCCAGTAAACTTGTTGGTTCTCTGTCCAGGTTAGGCTTTGGTAGGATACTTTCTTTGGCCTGTTGTCAGTGCCTCGTGTGGGATGAATAGATTCTTGCCAGTGTATCCCCAGAAACACTCACACAACACCATTATTTAGTATATTACACATGGTGACCAGGAACAGTCTGCTGTCACAGTTCCACTAGGTTTTACCTTACAAGTGCCTTAGTCTACTTTCTGTTGCTCTAACCACATACTTGATGCCAGATAAAACTTAAAGAAAAGAGCTTTATTTAGCTCACAATCTGGGAGTTTTCCTAATGTTCTGCTGAAATCTGCTTGGACCTAGGAAAAGCCTTTGGGTAGATGGTATCACAGTGTAAGAAAGTACATGAAGAAAAGATCACATTGTGAGATGGACCATGGCACACCAGTGACCTGCCAGGCTCCTATTCTCCCAAGAGCTTGAGAACAAGAATGAACTGCAAGAAAGACTTACTCTTTCTTAGAGACCAAATCACCCTGGGGTCTCTTAGAGTTTCCAGCAGCTTTTCATACACCATACTGGGAAACAAGCTTTCAGCATATGAAGCTCTGGAGATACACTAAAATCATTCCCAAACCAATGCAAATATCTTCCCTTAAATGGATAGCAATACCACACACATCTGCCTCTATACATTAGGAAGTGATGGCGCCTGTGGCTTCATTACAATCACACACTCTCACATGCTGCAGCTGCTGCTGGAAGACACAAAAGATGCTCATTCCAATATAAAAGCACATCACCACGCTCAAAATCCTGATACAAGCTGAAGGCCTATCACATGCCTTGGTGCATCACAGCGGGAGGACTCGTCGAGTGTGTGGTTCACAGCATTTACACTGAGAAGAGAGTTTCAGAAGAGATTGATCTGGAGACATTTCACCTTGCTGACTTTGCTATAGTTAAAAACCAGAGAATGCTCACGAAAGGCTTGATGTTCTATCAGGTCTTATAGGCTACAATGAACAGTTCTACTAAGAAAAATAGCATAACCGTGTAGGTCTTTGTAGGAACTGCATTGCCACAGCCTCTCAACAGTCAGACCAATGTCAGTATATTGGCCTCTGCTCCACCCACCCCCACGACAGTTGGTTTCTTGTCAGTTTGACACAAGCCAGCATCATCTGAGAAGAGAGAACCACAGTTCAGAAAATGCCTCCATCAGATTGGCTTGTAGGCAAGTCTGTGGGTCATTTTCTTGATTGATGACTATGTGGCAGGACCAGACCATAGTGGATAGTGTCACCATTGGGCAAATGGTCTTGGGTTAAAGAAAAAAGCAAGCTGAGCAAGCCATAGAAGCAAGCCAGTAAGCAGCATTCCCCCACAGTCACTGCTTCAGTTCCCGCCTCCTGTAAAGTCAAACAAGCCCTTTACTCTCCAAGGGGCTTTTGGTCATCGAATTTTATCACAGCAGTAGAAAGGAAACTAAAATATCTACCTACACTCGACTCTTTGTAGTTTGTGCAAACTTCAGCCACGCTGGCTGCCCAACATGATTGTCTCTGCAGAGTTCGTGGCAATTTCCTTTGAAGTGCCTCACTTAAAATGACACAAACTCTGATTGCTCCCATTTTTTTCATAAGCTAGAAGCACGGCTGAATATCAGGGAGCAGCTGACCTTGGAAAGCTTGTCACTTTCTATCCATGGAAAGGAAAAGGATGATATTAAATCATGGTAACCAAACAGCAAGCATAAAAACTGCCAAGAGGCAGAAGAGACTGGGTGAGTGGAGGGGACAGCCCTACACTTAAGTGCACAGGTTACAGGCACTGGGTGGGTCTGTCAGTGACTAGCTTCTGTTTAATATCCGCATGATTAAAATTCAAATAACTCCTCATAAATCTCATAAATCCAGCATACATATACAGGTTAAATATCATAAAAAGCAAAAATACCATCTGGTTGGTATATTATAGGCATTTGTTGAAGAACATATTTTTAAATATAATTATGCTCAAAATATAATGTTACATTCACAGTATATGATGGTTCTCTCCCTTCATCGCTATTCTTTATAAATCTTTGAGAAATAGGCTTTCGGTGTTATGTTCAGGCCCCTCCACCTTCCCCTCCACATCACTAGCTAAAAGGATACCTGGCTCTATGGGACCTGAATCCTGAAGAAAGGCTCATTCATTTTTCTCAGTATGTCTAAACTGCCACAGTCCAAAAATGAGACTGGATGTCTGACTTCTGGATTGCTGTGAGGACTAATTTTTAACACTGAAGAAGTGACACATAGAAGTAACCATAAATTTGAAAATTGCAAACCAGATCAGTCCTAACTTGGTGGCCTCGCTAGTAGCTAATAAATGTGCCATCAGCTATTCAAGTAAAGATGTTCTGAGAAAGGACACAGGTCATCATTCACTATCTGAGTCCAACTATAAACTGAGAGGGATACAAGACAGTGAGTTGGACAGGATGGTCTTTGGCCTTGAAGAACTTCCCCTCAGCACTTAAAACCGGTATGGAGCAAATCACTGCACAGTGGTGCCCATACAGAAATGGGCTCTTGTCCACAGCTCAAAGGCAGTTTGTTCTTCACTAGCTGATGTCATGCTTGGCTGTGAAATGTTTGGATGTGGAAACGTTCCCTAGGCAGCAAAGAGAGAAAAGCAGAAGTCTTGGTACAAGGAAAATTACATGTGTAGTGGTTTGGAACATAATAACAGGAAGTTTTAGGATCCATGGTGAGGAATGAGGGAAGGAATGAGATAAAAAGTACAAATGAAGCCTGTTGATGAAGGGCAAAAGAATCTGGGATTACTGTGGAGTCAATGGATGATGCCAAGGTTTCAAAACAGAGAGGTGAGAGTATTTAGGCTTGCTGAGGACAAGAGAGTACTAGAAATGGGAGCCGTCAGATATTGGGATACTACTGGGTGCAGGGGACTTGTCAGAATAAAGGAGGACCCACAACATCCGAGCATTAGCTCGCTTTCTCGTTGTTGTCTGAAATAACTGACAGAAGCCACCTTAAGGAGGAAGGATTTATTTTAGATCATGGGCTCAGATGGTTCAGTCAATCTCCAGTAGTGGAGAAGGCATGGGACAGTAACCCAGCGCATGTCAGCTGGAACATGTGGAAGAAAGCTCACATGCTTGATTGCCTGGGAAACGGAGACTATAGACTAAAACAGGTGTGGTTACAACCTCAATGGCAGTTGAAATAGTAGCTAAGCTCCACTTAGGCAGACAGGGAGAGGCCTTGGTGGACCATGGTGTAATTAAGCAACTCAGGTGACCCCTCCCTGGATGGATGAATAATTCTCTGGTTGGGCAAGGAAGCAAGCTTTGGAAGTGTGGACTCCTTACTGGATCAGCCAATGATCCACTACAAAATGGCCAGTTCAAGTATTACCTCAGTCTCCTCTTATTCCTACTACAAGAACTAAACAATCCCATTGAACAGGGTGGCATGGCACTATTTCTCCCTCGGATCTTCTCCCACCCCCAGGAGTTATTTTCTCTCATTTCCCTAATGACTGCATATTCTTTCTACACACTCCTTGTCTGCATTTACCTATTATCCTTGGGCCCTAGACAATGACTTTGGAAGCCACTAGCTGGGGGTGACTCTAGTGTGGTGTACTGAGAGCTACTGGAAACTTTAAGAGGCTCTAGAATGATTTGGTCTTTAAGAAGGAGTAAGTCTTTTCTTGCAGCTCATTTTTGCTGTCAAGGTCTTTGGAGAACAGGAGACTGACAGCTCACTGGTGTGCCATGCTCCCTCTCATACTGTGTGATCTCTCTCACACTGTGATACCATCTGACCCAAGGCTTTCCTGGGGCCAAGCAGATGCCATCACAACCATAGGAATCTCCAAAACTGAAATTGTAGTAAAAGCAACTCAAATATACATTTTCAATGGACAAGTTGTGTAGTATATTGTGATAAACTTTTTATCTCCATCTCT
>CABHPP010120524.1:0-12745 GCA_902168425.1 Peromyscus attwateri | reverse complement strand
TCTTTTTCTCTCCTGGCTCGTCCCTTATACGTGGCAGCTCAGGGGTCGCCACACGAGCCTCTCCTTCATCCGGTTACTAAACCTTTCCAAAGGCTCCAACAGGCTCTTCTGCAGGCTCCAGCGCTCCATCTCCCAGACTTAACCCGTCCCTTCTCCCTCTATGTAGCAGAGAAGGAAGGATTTGCCCTGGGAACTTTAGGGCATCAGCTGGGACCTTCCTTTGCACCTGTAGCCTATCTGTCAAAGAAGCTAGACTTTACCAGTCAGGGCTGGGCACCTTGCATCCGAGCCTTAGCAGCTGCAGAACTCCTTATTCGGGAATCAAAGAAGCTAAGTTTTGGGTCATCCATTACTGTTTTCTCTCACCATAATCTGTCCCATCTTTTAACTTATAAAGGCTTACAGACTTTACCTCCTTCTCGGATTCTTTCTCTCCAGGTGGCATTGCTAGAGGATGCCACACTTACTTTCCGGACTTGTCCACCTCTTAATATTTCAAGCCTCCTCCCTCAACCTAACGCTGACTATTCTCCTTCTCATTCCTGCACTGAAACCTTGGAGGAACTGTTACCTCACCCTTCACACATACAGGAGGGCACATTGCCTCAGGCTACTTACACCTGGTACACGGATGGCAGCTCCTTTCTGTATGAAGGGACCCGTAAAGCGGGTTATGCCATAGTGTCAGACACTGGGATAATAGAGGCACAGGCATTACCCACACACACCACTAATCAACAGGCTGAGCTGATAGCTCTCACCCGTGCCTTCCACTTGGCGCAGGGACAATCTTTAAATGTTTATACAGACTCCAAGTATGCTTTTCATATCCTCCTGTCCCATGCTGCTATTTGGAGGGAGCGTGGTCTCCTCACAACAAAAGGGGGATCCATATCTAACTCGGACCAAATAATGGCCATGCTGGAGGCTTCCCACCTCCCCAAGGCTATAGGGATTGTGCATTGCCGGTCTCATCAGACTGACAGCTCCATCGTCTCTAGGGGAAACAACCGGGCTGACCAAGCAGCCAGGACAGTGGCCCTTCAGGGCTGAGTCCCACCTCACCCACCACAGGGAATACACACAGTACAGCCTACACAGGGAACTCCAGACACTAAACAAATTCTTTCCTATCTACACCAGCTCTTTCATCCTAATAATCTTGCTCTGTCTCAGTTTGTAAAGGCTCACCTACAGCCCACCTCTGAGGACTTACAGTTTTTAAAAATACCAAGTATAGGAGTCAGCCTTTTCCCACGCACCAGGCTAGGGGTTCCCTTCCAGGGTCTGACTGGCAGCTCGATTTTACCCATATGCCCACTGTCAGGAAAGCTAAATATCTTCTTCTATTCCAGGACACCTTCTCAGATTGGGTGGAGGCTTATCCAGTTTCTAATAAGCGGGCTCAGACAGTTGCAGATCTCCTTATCCGAGAAATTATTCCTCGGTTTGGAGTCCCTGCCTCTCTTCAGTCTGACAACGGCCCGGAGTTCACCTCCCAGGTCTCTCAGACAGTGGCTAAGGCCCTTAACATTTCCTGGAATTTTCATATTCCATATCGTCCCCAGTCTTCAGGAAAGGTGGAGCGTACCAACCGGTCTTTAAAAGGTATTCTTACTAAGATGACACAGGAACTTCATCTCGACTGGGTAAGATTATTGCCTCTTGCTCTTCTCAGGCTCAGGGCCCTTCCAAAAAAGCCTCTTTCAATCTCTCCGTTTGAACTAATGTATGGAAGGCCAGTTCTAACACCAGGTCTTTTATCCAACCCTCCAGCTGTTCCAGATAGCCTGTTAACGCCTCTGTTATGTCACCTAAGGTCTATCCTATGGAGCTATGCAGACTGTTCACTACCTCAGCCGTGTGACAACAATTGTCCATCTCCGATACACATCGGGGATCAAGTCCTTCTCTTTCCTCCAGGCCAGCGCCCTTCACCCCTTTCCCCTAAGTGGCAGGGACCCTTCAAGGTAATTCTAGTGACTCCTACAGCTGCTAAACTCGAGGGCTTTCCTCATTGGGTCCACCTGTCTCATCTAAAACCCTTTATCTCACCTTCATCCCAGAAAAATCTCTCCTCATACACAGTAAAACAAACAGGGCCCTGCACCCTCAAGATTCAGAGGACATCAAGATCCACTGCCTTGTCACCAATTCCAGAAGAATAAGGTACTACCCACCCCCCCCTTCATTTCTCAATCAGGGCCACACAGAGCCGGAGGCAAAAGGACCATCAAAATATCCAGGCGGTAAGGAAAAATATAACACAACAATCTATCATTGTTCAATGCTCGGTAACTGATCACCTGCGTTTCCTAAATGCTAACCTCATACGGAACACAGGTGCCTTAAATAAACTACCTCTAATGAGGCTTGTCTCAGATAAAAATTAAGCAATGTACTAAGGCCAGATCTACCTCAAATAAATGCTATGTGTCTGGACAAGCCAGATCTACCTCAAATAAGTGCCAACTCCAAAAAATAAAATAATAATGATCTTTTTTTTCTAAGTTTTTCTATGTCAACAGTATCTCATCAAACGAAAGGCTCCCAGCCACATGACAGAAGGTCTCCAGCAGCTACAGAACAAGGGGACGGCAGAACGATTATTCCAGGACCACCTCATCACAGAAGAAGGGGACGGCGGAACATCATTCCAGGACTCCACAGAAAACCCTCCCATTCCCCCAAGAGCTAATCAATGCCCACTGTTCAGCTGGAAGCAGTCTTTGAGAGAAACGTCGCCCCATACCCAGTCCATACCCAGTTTTTTCTCTTTTTTTCTTTTTTTAAAGAAAAAGAGTTGGGAATGAAGTGTTTACAATACGCCCCAGGGTCAGACATGCTTGTACACGCCTGGCGGACACACCCGCCCAGTTAGCCCCGGGTCAGGACAGGCATTTCCGGTTCAAGGCGTCTGATAACCAAGGCAACCGCCCGGACACATCCGCCTGGCGAACTCCAGGTTAACAGCCATTTCCGGGTCAAGGCGTCTCGCGTGACCAGGATCCGTGATGTCACGTAGCCACGCAGGCGCGCAGCATGGCTACGTCATTACGTCTACCTGGGCACGCCCCGCCTTATAAAGAGCGGCCATGACGGGCCTAAGCCTCTTCCTCACACGTGTTTTCTCCCGCGCGGGCACTCACTTTCTTCTGCTCTCCCAATAAACTCTATCAGCGGATTCTGTCGTGTTTCGTGACATTTCCTTGCAAGGGTAACAGCGAAAATAACTAACATAGGGTCTTTCACTATGAGAGGACAGGAGGAGTAGGGACAGAGAGCAGCTAAGTATGAGAACAGAATTGAAGCTGTGTAGATAGAATTTTGTATGAGAGGAATAAAGTGAATGGACTAAAGAGCTCAGTATGCTTGGATTCTTTTCCCTCAGACTCTTCTGGAAACCCTGGGAAGAAGACTTAGAGGCTGGACCACAATAGTCTTTGATACAATCACAGAAGTCCACCTTCACACAGTGCACAAACATCCCATAACCGTTAGGGCCCTTGATGAGTGGGATGTCGCCTGCAGTTGCCTTTCCCAACTTCCAATGAAGAGGGTGCAAGGGGCATTTCCTTTAAACTCCAGTGAGTGAACGATGGTGCCTAGGCTGCCTGCCCAGCTCCACAGGAACCAGCGTGGTGGTGCACACCCAGGATCCCAGCCCTGGAGAGAAGGACACCAGAGAATCAGCAGTCCCAGGTCATCCTTGTCTACACAGTGAGTTTGGGGCCAGCCTAGGCTACATGAGACCATGTCTCAGGTTATTGTTGGGTTCTTTTTCCATCTCTCTCTACTTTAGGTCTTTAAGTTGGGGCTTTACAATGAAACCGGGTCCCCTGTCAACCCTTTCAAGACTGGAATTAAAGGTAGGCTGCCATACCATGTGCAATTTATGTATATTCTGGATACGTGAAGGCTAGTCCTTTGCTAGTGGGGTAAGGACTTTAACTGCTCTTTGGGGGTCTTGCACCCAGGGCACAACACTAGCTCCTTACCCTGGCCTTGATAAACTCTACAAGAGATCTGCTTTACCCTCTACCAATCTCTGTCTTCTTCTCCTCTCTGGCCATGCGGTTCTGTCTCTCCTCTGGAATTCTGCTCCAGTCCTTACTGTACCTGGTTATGCAAAAAGCCTTCTTGTCCTCAGTCAATCTCTCTGCCATGCCCCTAGCCTGAGGGAAGGGGGTGGTCTGAGCTTCATTTGCACAAGAAGCAAAGCTATGCATCTACAGCCTGCTTGTCTCCTAGGCTTAGCAGGGGAGTTAGTTACCTAGAGGTTCAGCAGGTCTGAGAAGCTGAACTGTTTGCCAAATGGTCCAGTAATGTATGGGCCCAGAAGAAATTCATAGCAAGGCGCAGCTGAATATTAAAGCTGTATTAACACCAAATGTTCCGTGATAAATGGCTTCCCATTTGATGGATCCTTGGTCAAAATATAGCTTTAATACACAGCTGAATCTCTATAATACATTCTTGCGGCCAGCAAGATGGTAGAATCAGGGTCCCAGAGCCATGGGAAGTGTACAAAGAGTTAGACATTTTAGCCATGCATAAATATCTAGAGAAGAGCCAGGCTTGTCCCAGACTTTTAACCCCAGCACTCGGGAGGCAGAGGCAGGTGGACCTCTGTGAGTTCAAGGCCAGCCTGGTCTGCAGATTGAGATCCAGGACTGCCAGGGCTACACAGAGAAATCCTGTCTTGAAAACCCAAACAGAACAACAACAACAAAGAGCAGATGACGTACTTCCAACACACATTGACACAGGATATACATTCCATTCCAGTCGGAAGGAAAGGGAACATTGTGAAGAAATACTGGATTAAAGCAAGACTGAAAACCAGCGGGCAAACTCCAAACCTGCATCTCCCTGTCTGCTGTCCAAGTGTACACAGCTCTGTCCCTCTCGTCCCTGCGGCTGCCGTCCTCTCTCTGGAGCTGGTTCCATGCCGGGTCTGCAGCTCTCTCTGACACCTGTCCCACGGTTCTGCCATCTCCAACGTCATGGGGTCTGCACTACATCCCAGGCTTCACTTTTACAGCTTCCCGCAATGGGCTCAGGGCCTTTTACACAGGGACTGCCCTTGGAAGCCTCAGGCTGAGAGACACTGTCACTCTTGGGTCCTTCATGCCACTAAAGCCAGTACCTGGTGGACGACTCTGCCTGCTTGGGACGGACATCCCCTCTTCCCACTGTACAACAACATCCTGGCAGCTTTTGTTTGCAACTGCTCTTTAGGAAGAGGAAACTCAGGTCAGGCCTTTTCATTTCTCTAGCTGGAACCTTGGTTGGGTGGGGTCCTGCCTGAGGACACCGTTCCTGCCCCAGCATCGGGGAGCCAAGGAGGAAGGCTTCCCACCAGCTGGTTCCCAGGCTCACCCAGAGGTGGCCACACATGGCTGGGTCCTCGAAGGTCAAACAATACCCCAGAGGCCAAGTTGAGATTCACCCTTCCCAGGTGCCTCTAAGTTTGTGTCCAGTTGATAAAAACAAAACAAAACAAAACCAACCAAACAAACAAATAAAAAAAACCCCAAACCATCACACCAAACCAAACACCAAATGTGGGATGCAGGAGGGCACCATCTACACAAGACTGTTGGCTTTTCAAGTTTTGCATTATTTGGAATTTCTGATACTTCATAAACAAAAAACAAACTGCTCTAATTTATTTTAATAGATAAAATAATCCCAGCAGGAAAGGTAGAAAATGTGATGGACAGGCTCACACATTTGTTACACTGAGTTCATGAAAATCTCAAGCTGAATAAAAGCCATCATTCATTGTCCAGACAGCTCCCTAAGACATATTTCCTACTCTCCACTGGATGGAGACTGAGCTGTTTCAGTCAGGGGTTACTAGAGCGGCATAGCTGTGTGTGCGCGCGCGCACGCGTGTGTGTGTGTGTGTGTGTGTGTGTGTGTGCACACGCGCGTGCGCGCAGGTGTGTGTGTGTGTGTGTGTGTGTGTGTGTGCACTAACTCATCTCTAAGATGGTGACGCCAGCCAAGAGCCACCAGACACAGAGAACCAGGTTCCTGGTCATGCACACTGGAGCCCAGTGGCGTCACAGTATTCCACAATAGCTGTCTCTCACTGGGGGCTGGCAACCGGTAGTTAATGAGTCCACAACGTGGGCTTCCTCAGTAGTCCCAATCTGGCACCAGAAGGTCCCTGGAGAGCCACCAGTTCCTATTCCAGGATGCATGCTTGGGGACACAGGTCCTGCCACCACCAGCAGTGGTGGGCGGGTCAACCTGGCGGCCAGAGGGAGACGATGTTTCCCATGACCAACTTTTTATACCTGGGCTGCTGCCAATGGCGTGGACCTTTCCAGGCCAGTCAGGGCAGTCGGGGTAGCTCTTGAGGTGCATCCCCCACCCAGGTGATTCTAATCTGTGACAGGCTGCCATCAGACAAAGCATAATTCAAACCTAGCTGTGTATCAAAGCTCACTTCAGAGGCTGTAGCGGCGATGGCTCAAGCTGTAGAGAGACGAGGGGTTCGGATCCCAGCACTCATGGAAAAGCTGGGTTTCTGCTGCAGCCTACAACCCTAGTTCTGAGTGGGCCATGGCATGGGGGTCATCAGATTTGCTTCTGGCCTCACTGAGAAACACATGAGGCCCAGGTTCAGGGAGAGAGCCTGCCTCAAAGGGATAGATAGGGGACCCTGACACTCATTCTAGCCTCTGCATTTGGGCACATGGCTCTACACATGCATGAGCACAACTGCACACACACATGTGCACACACTCACAGCCATGAATAAAAACACACACGCCAGGGCTGGGAATGCAGCCCGGTGGCGATGTGTGTTTAGCATGCGCAAAGCCCTGGGTTCCATCCACGGCACAACTTCATGGGATTGCTTCTCTGGTGTTCAGCTGCCTCTGGAACACTGTGCAGGAGTCTCTTTGCAGGGTGACCCACACTGCATGCCTGGTGCTTTTTGCAGGGTGTCATTTCATGTGTCTTTTTTATTTTGTTTTTTTGAGACAGGGTTTCTGATAGGGATTCACAATACGCCCCCATGGTTGCAGACCTAGACACTTCCGCCTAGCCATTTCTGGGTCAAAACGTCTCACCCCGTGGCTTTGCGTGGTTGCGTAAAGCATGCAGCACAACCATGTGATCTACGCGCATGCGTGGAATAGCCACATGGGCCTGTGTGCGCAGGCGCAGCCCAGCCTTTATAAGCCGGCGCCATATTCCCGGCTCCACTCTTTACTCACGTGTGTTTTCACAGGCCTGTCACGTCTGTTTCTCTTTCCTATCTTTTTTTTTTTTTTTTTGGTTTTTCGAGACAGGGTTTTTTTTGTAGCCTTGCGCCTTTCCTGGAGCTCACTTGGTAGCCCAGGCTGGCCTCGAACTCACAGAGATCCGCCTGCCTCTGCCTCCCGAGTGCTGGGATTAAAGGCGTGCGCCACCAACGCCCGGCTCTCTTTCCTATCTTAATAAAACTCTTGTTAGTGGATTCTGTCGTGTTTCGTGACGTTTCTTTGCAGCGTAAGAGCGCCGCAAATAACCAACAGTTTCTCTGTGTAGTCCTGCCTGTTCTGGAACTCACTCTGTAGACCAGGGTGTCCTGGAACTCACAGAGATCCACCTGCCTCTGCCTCCGGAGTGCTGGGATTAAAGGCGTGCTCACCACTGCTGGGCTCATGTGTGTAGTTGGAATTTTCTTTGGGCCGCCAACCCAAATAAAGACACAGAGACTTATTATTAATTATGAATCCTCGGCCTTAGCTTAGGCTTGTTCCTGGGAGGAAATCTGAGAGGAGAAAGATAAGGAACGAGAGAGGAGGAGGACCTCAGGGGCCAGTCACCCAACTACACAACCAGCAACAGAGTAAGAAAGATATAGAGAAACAGAAGAAGGTAAAAGTCCAGAGGCAGAAGTAGACAGGCTAATGTAAAGCTAAGAATAAGCCTCCATGTATGATTTATTTGGGAACTGGGTGGTGGGCCCCCCAAAAGAGCAAAAACAAACAACAGGTGCATGTTATCATGTCTTCGAAAAGCTGAGGGATGGCTGATGGTCCCCCACACTCCTTATGTAGACGACTTCTCTCCAGTGCGTGGTATCACGTGTCTTTGGAGTTTCTCTCCAGTGTTTTTAGCAAAGAGAGACACCTGTAAGCCTGACCGCAGTCCTGGCACGATGGCTGTGTCCAGGGTGAACCTCGAGGGATGAATATTGTATGGATACTTTGCTGGGTTCGAACTGTGTCATGTCACTCACGGTGGGGGTGGGGGACTTCTTGGTCCAGGTGAAGATTTGGAGCCATATATAAAGATGCCTCCAGGGGCTGGAGAGATGGCTCAGAGGTTAAGAGCACTGGCTGCTCTTCCAGAGGTCCTGAGTTCAATTCCCAGCAACCACCTTGTGGCTCACAACCATCTATAATGGGATCTGATGCTCTCTTCTGGCATTCAGGTGTACATGAAGACAGGGCATTCACATAAAAATAAAGAAAAAAAGAAAAGCTGGAAAAAAAAAGATGTCTCCATATTTAACAATTTCTGTGGTGTCTCCATTATAGTTGCCACCACAAATGGGAATTGGGGGGTGGGGCTGGGGAGATGTGGGGGTGGGGGTGGGGATAGAGCAGGGATCACTGGTACTCCCAGGGCAGCATTCAAGATCCCCCCACTCTGGACTCTGATTGGACCAAGCTGGTGATGTCAGTGCTCCTGATTGGGCAAGTGTCCAGTCCCCTCTACCCACCCCCTCTGAGTTACTAGATATCACTGGATACAGTGACCAGGGGCTCCCGCCCCAAGCACCTATGATCAGTCAGTTCTCCAGGCTCAGCCACTGAGGACTGAGTGACCAGCTTGTCTAGAACGTGGGTGGGTGGGGAACCCTCCTCTGTAATGGGATGGAGGGCATCGAG
Organism: Peromyscus attwateri; assembly: GCA_902168425.1. NCBI lineage: Eukaryota > Metazoa > Chordata > Mammalia > Rodentia > Cricetidae > Peromyscus > Peromyscus attwateri. The sequence continues at coordinate 3,842 of CABHPP010120524.1, read as the reverse complement.
GAGACAGAGTCACAGAGACAGCAAGAGATGGGACAGAGAGAGAGAGAGATGCAGCAAGCTTTGCTGTTGGCCGCAGCTCACAAATAACGACAGAGACTTATTAATCACGGAAGCTCGGCCTCAGCTTAGGCTTGTCCCAGTAGCTCTTACAACATTAACCCATTTATAATCTATGTTTCACCTCACGGCTTTTTACCTTGTTTTCCCATTCGGGATGTCCAACTCCCTCCATGTCTCGGCATCTGACGCACACCTAAATTCATCTCCTGCTCTATTCCTCATGTCTAGCTATTGGCCGTTCGGCTCTTTATTAAACCAATCACAGCAATATATCTTCACACAGTGTACAAATATCCCACAACAGAGAGACACGGAGCAACAGAGATAGACAGGACACACAGACAGACAGACAGACAGACAGACACAAGGGAGACAGCGGGAGAGCAACAATTCCCTGAGTGCCCTCACTTCTCTGACCTCGAAACAGTGCCAAGCTGGGCACAGCAGCTGGGTTGACCAACCAGATGCCTAAGAGCTGCCGAGACCTGGCTCAGTGTAAACATGAGGACCTAGGTTCAGATCCCCAGGACTCACATAAAAAGGCAGGTCTTGCCAGGGCACGGTGGGCCACGCCTTTGATCTCTGTGACCCCAGGCCAGCCAGGGATGCATAGTGACTGTCTCAAAAGAAGAATGTGTATGAGAGGCGGGGGGCTGGAGACATGACCCAGTGGTCTGAACATTGGCTGCTCTGGCGAGGACCCGAGTTCTAGTCCCAGCACCCACATGGTGGCTCACAACCATCTTTAACTCCAGTTCCCGGGGACCCGACGCCCTCTGCAGTCACCAGGCAGCCACATAGGATCAGACATACATGTGGGCAAAACCCACACACCAAATCACAAAACCAGGCATGTCCTGGTAACTGCAGTGCGGGGGAGCTGGAGACAGGGGAATGCCTGGGGCTGAGGGCCAGCCTAGCCTAAAGGGTGTGCTCTAGGCTCAGTGAGACCCTGTCTCAAAAACCATGTGTAGGGTGATGTGTGGGCATAAGAGACTCCTAGGAGACTCGTCCCCAGGCCTTAGGGAGGTGGGGGGGGGGGGCGCCTGCAGAGGAAGATGTCACAGGAACGGTCTAATCCACAGATTTGGCCATCTTGGGGTACAATGACTATAAAAAAACTTAACTTTTTGGGACGGACGAGCTGGGGATTCTAACACATTCAGGCAAATAGAGCAGGCCGGGGCTGGTGAGAAGGCTTGGCTGGGAAAGGCAGCCGCGCCTGACCACCGAGTTCCATTCCTGGGAGCCATCTGGTGGAAGGAGACCTGACTCCTTCAAGTCGTCCCCTGACTGCCACACATGAACCGATACTGTACATACAGACACACAAACACACCAAGTACACACACGTGCACACATAAAGGAAATACGTAAATGTAATAAAATTTAAAAGAAATGAAAGGAATTCCGTGTTTATTGCACTGGGGGCTTCTGGAAGCCTGGGGCCCTCAGCGCAGAGGGGTCCCCTGTCCCTCCTATGCATAGATGGTCCCGGTGGCTCTGGGTCAAGGGGGGTGGGGTGGAGTGTGTGGCTGCCCCTCGGGCACATCCTGAGTCACAAGCGGGGTGTGGCGGGTGGAGAGGCACGCGAATCCCCAGCCCTGGGACACAGCCTCTTCCACCCGCCGTGGGACTCCCTGTGTCCCGAGATTCCACGGAGGGACCCGGACAAGGGACACAGTGAGACTCGGAAGGACTGTGCTGGGTCTGGTGGCGTCCACATGCCATCCCTGCTACTGTGGAGGCTGAGGGTGGGCAGGGCACTAGCTCCAGGCCAGCCTGGGCTACAGCAGCAAGTTCAAGGCCAGCCTGACCGACTTAGGGAGCCCAGGTCTCAAAGAAAAATTTGAAAAAGGCGGGGCATGGCATGTGCAAGTCTGGGCTCAGTCCCCGGCACATAAAAAAGCAAAACAAAAAATCCCCAACATGTGTGGTTCCTACAAGTATCCCTCCCGCCCCACACACTCGGGTCAGCTGGGGACAGCCTCGGTCTTCACTCTTTTGGGGGGCCTGTGGGGTCCAGGGCTGCCGGGCTCTGGCTTACACGGAGCGTGCACCGAGCCATTGAAATGCGCAGGGGGCTCAGCCTTGGGTGCAGCTGGGCGCGGCAGGGGTGGCAGGGCCTTGTCCAGCACACGGGGTCCTTCCCAGGTGGGGATCTCCAGCCCCAGATGCTTCATGAGCCTGCTCATCACCTCGTCCACATAGCCGTGGATGCGCAGGTCAGCCTGGCGGTCCTGCCGGAATGAGGGATGGTCAGGCCGGGGCAGAGGACACGGCAGGGGAGACAGGGCCACAGGGCAGGGCACTGGCACATACGTGTTTTGTGGGCTGTAGGTTGACAATGACCAGACGGCCTCCCCGGCGCTTAGTGGCAAGGGGCAGGTTCCCACTGGGACGGATCTGCAGCGAGGTGCCCAGGGTGACTGACAGGTCTGCGGTCCTGGGAGCAGGAAGCAGTGAGGGGTTGGGGGCGTGGTAAAGGGTGGAGCCCCGCCTAGAATCCCCAGTGAAGGGCTGGGGGGCGTGGTCAGGGTGGAGCCCCGCCTAGAATCCCCCAGTGAGGGGCTGGGGGCGTGGTCAGGGTGGAGCCCCGCCTAGAATCCCCAGTGAGGGGCTGGGGGCGTGGTCAGGGTGGAGCCCCGCCCAGAATCCCCAGTGAGGGGCTGGGGGCGTAGTCAGGGTGGAGCCCCGCCCAGAATCCCCAGTGAGGAGCTGGCTCTGTGCAGAGGACTTGTTTATTAGTACACACAAGGCCCAGTATTCTCCCCAGTACCACAGAAACCCTGAAAACAAGAAACTAAACAAAGCTTCCAGTCACCCTGTGTTCTTTGCATCTCTCCTGCCCAGGGTGTGGGTGTGCAGGGGACCCCTCTGCTGTCCCACTCCTGAGCCCTGACCTTCTGTGGAAGTCTATCCCACGCTCCCACCCAGGGAGCGCAGGGTGGGTCATACCTGCTGGCCTCGTCAGCGAGCATCAGGTCCCGGTCAGGCAGGGCGTCCTCCCAGTCCAGAATGGTGTCCCTCAGCTCCCCCCTGCGGCAGGTCAGGGAAGGGAGTCAGGGCCCTCACCTCCTGACAGGTGCAGGTGTGCGTGCGGCAAGTCACTCACCTACAGGCCCGGAGTCCCCTCGCCTTGGCCACTGTGCAGAGCCGGCCCGTGGCCTTGAGGCCCATGGTGCCCACGACTGTGTCTCTCACATACTGCCTGCACAGGGAGGAAGCGGGTGGTGGAACCAGTGTATTGGGGTACGGGCTCAACCCCTGGGCTACATAGCAAGACAAACAGCCGAGGGACAGATAGGCAGACGGCTCAGTCTGCAAAGTGCTCGCCATGCAAACATAAGGCCCTAAGTTTGGGTCACCAGAACCTATGCACGAAGGAGGGCGCGGTGGAGCAGACTTACACCCCAGTGCTGGGAGGCCGAGACGGGCACCCCGGGAGCTCACTGCCTACTCAGCTAAACCAGCGAGCGACAGTTCTGAGAGGCTCTGCCTCAGAACACAAGGACAGGGACTGAGTTAAGGCACCTACATGTGGGGGGGCGGGGGAGGGAGGCAGCTAAGCCCAGCACGATGGCTCACACCTGCGATCTCAGCACCCAGGAAGCTGAGGCAGGAGGATGGCAGATTCCAGGCTAACCCAGGCAATTTAATGAGGTTCTTTCTGAAAAAGAACCGCTCAGGGGCACAGCTCTTGCCTATCGCCCTGAGGCTCCGGTGTAAAGTCATGTTATTCTCCAGCCCAGAGCCACGGGGGTGGGGGGGAGGTGGGGGTG